>JAOQML010101908.1:0-22853 GCA_027568935.1 Erythroxylum urbanii
CTTTAATTAAACTTAAATTTTATATTTTATTTTATTGAAATGTTCCTAAATATATTTATTATTATTTCAAATAAATCCCAATGGCGACACGTAGTCGCCATAAAATCCATATGGAGACCCTGGGCCGACAGTTGAATAGGATGTGTGTTTAGGCATATTGTATGTGCTTTGTGTCCGCAATGGTGTTTTATGTTAGCAATTGAATCACATTTGAGTCACTTTGATAAGTATTGCCATGAGATTATGTCGTGTTAGGAATGGAACCACATCAGGCTACTTAAGTAGAAAGTGAACCACATAGAGTGATGAAAAGTAGTTGGTTACATAAGCTTAGTCAAAATCTACATTTGAACAATGAGGTAGTGTAGAGATGCATAATGAGTTTTTCATTTGAGCTAAAGTGAGGATTGAGCCATATGACTCCATCTAAAGTCATTTCATTTCCTTGTTGAGTGTACATATGACTCCATCTAGAGTCATTTCATTTCCTTATTGAGTGTACTTCCATAGGTTACTACATTCAGAACTTGCTTTGAATCGGTTTGAGTCTACTGGATGCGTGCTTAATATAGATGATCAAGGCCCTTTTTCTTGCTTAAACCTTTGGCTTAAACAACCCACCTTTGCAAAATCCCTTGCTAACCTCATTGAGCCTTAACCTTTTGTTTCTAGAAAACACCCGAAATTTTAACACTTTAAACCCCATTATCCTACCCTTTCACAAGCTTAGTAAAGTATTATGTAAAACATTAGTTAGGATTGTGTGAAATTTTTACAGAGACAAGTTGAGTATATTTCTATCTGTGGACTACATTGTATATAGTGCTAGTTTTGATTCGTAGTTCTTCCATGTATGAAGAAAAGAAAGAAAAATGAAAAAAAAGAAAAAAAGTAAAGAAAAGAAAAAGGAAGAACAAGTGAATAGCATCAATAAGCGCAGAATATTAGTTATTTTTGTATGTCTCGTAGTTATTTTTTATTATCCCATTTTATCCGTTTTGTACTTATGTTTGTGCTTAACCCTCTTTCCACTTTCTTGACCCACCTTAACCCTTACCACATTACAACCCAAAACAAGTCCTTTTGATCTATTTATGCATGCAATCATTGTACAGGAGAATTGGTGTATTAGCAAGCCTACGGTAGTGTAGTTTCCTATAAGAAGTTTGAGCAAAACACTAACCCTTAAACACTTGAGCGAAATGAGTGAACCCCGTAAGGAAGATTCATTTATATATCTTTAGTTTCTAGTGATTATGCCAATTGTGAGTTTGCTTGTGTACATCATTGGAAAAATTAGTCATGATATGTGCATTAACTTGATATTTGAGTTGGCTTGAATTTGAGGGATTGCATGCTTTGATCTTTGTGAAAATAAAGTGGTAAAATTGATTGGTTGTATTTATTTTGCTTAAGGACAAGCAAAGATTCAAGTGTGGGGATGTTGATAGGTGTGTATTAGGATTTGTTTTTATAGGTAGTTGACATGTGTTTTCTAGCATAATTGTTATTTATTGTTCTAGTTTAGGATTCATTTTCTATTTTTTCATTAAGTTTGGTTTCCATTGTTGTTCTTATGTGTTTGATGCCAACTGAGGGTAAGAATAGACTATTTTGTGTGGGAAAGAAGAGGGAGCAACTTGGAGGTTGAACAAAAGATCAAAGAAGAGAAGGCAAGAAGAGTACATCTGTGCCAAATTCCTACATTCGTGAGAATCATGCAAATTCCCAATTCCCTTATACGTGGGAATCATAAAAGAAATGAGAAGTGCATCTGTGTGTAATTCCCACGCCCGTGGGAATCATGCAAATTCCCACGGATGTGAGAATTGTAATTCGAGGCAATCTACGAGGCTTCATTCAATCTAGGGTTTTTGGACTATAAAAACGTCATTAAGCCTCTACCTACAATAGAGACAACACCCACCTATAGAAACACCATCCTTGAGTGAAGAAAACTTGTTTAGAGTATTGAGGAAGGATTGAAGACAAGGATCATCATCAAGATTGGGCAAAATAGCATATCAACACCAAAATTTCAAATTTTGGCAAAGAAGAGGAGTCTTTTTATTCAATTTTCTGTCATTTTAATCTCTTTTATTCTTTGTAAAAATGGTTTATTTGATTCTTGAAGATGTTATGGAGACTATGTTAGGCTGATTTCATTTTAAGGATTTCTTGTGAATTGTTTTGTCAAAACTCCTATTTTATTGAATTGAATACAATTGTCTTTGTTGATTGTTGTTCTTCATTGTCATCTTGTAACAAATCGAGAGAGTGAGTGAGATGAAATTTTTGTAGGATTGTACAACGAGAGTTGGCGTCCTATAGACTAGCAATCATCATGTTAATTGAATAGTTAAAAGAGAGATCTCGATTAGTTAATTGATCACCTATAGGATAGTTTAATAACTAGTTGAATCGGTAAAGTCATTGGGTACGTTGGGAGATCGTTCAATCGATTCCTGTTAATTCGATTAGGGACAAATTGTTATACCTTGAGAGAGGATAATTAGTACATTCAAAAATCTAGGGTGAGACACAATTCAATCAATAAAATAAGAGGGTGACAAAAAAAGAAAACGTAATCTCTAGCATTTAGATTCTTGAATTCAGATTTTCAGCAATTGCGGTATTGTCCATTATTTACATTAATCTCTTTTAATTTTAATTTAGTTTTCCAGATTATTTGCATTTCACAATTTAGTTTCTTAAATAAAGTTGTGTCTAAATTTAGCGGTGTCTAGGCATCAATCCCTGTAGGATCGATATCCACTCTTTTTATTATAAGTCATGACCTGTGCATTTGCAGTTTTTGATAGGTTTTACCTTCAATAGTATGTCTGGTTTGCACTTAGTTTCATAGCTCAAATAAACTTGATTATTATAATATCCTCAATCAATCATTCACCAATATTATTCTAGCATTATATGATCGGATAATATCCAACACACTCAGTCATTCTTACTTAATACACATCACTCATCTCCTTTGAATCACATTAATATTCATAAGGTCACTTTTATCTTTATAACATCTCCAATTTTCCAGATTTTTGATACATTTATATCATCAATTTCCATGAATTCAACATACTTTGAACCATCATTGTCACTCCAATTTTTTCAGAATTCATGTCCATTCATGCAACTTCATCTCATGTTAATCTAAGTACCATATTAATTGCATTAATACTCATGAAACTCTACTTAATTGATTCATTTTCATTCACTAAATTCCATTATACATATAATTCTAACTTTTCCTGAATTTACCTCCTTTATAATACATCAAACAAATCTTCTCCATAGTTTATCTTTTAGATTTCATAACCTCATTATTGTCTCCTCATTTCTAACTTATAAACATCTATGAAACAATTCCATAAATCATTGTTTATCAATCATACAAAAACAGAACATGATCGTTATTGTTTACTATCATTTTAGTTCTTCCCATTTCAAGAACACTATACCAGTCTTTTTTTTTTAACTTCAAACTCACTCTAATTCATCTCTATATAATAACTTATAACTCACATTTCTCATATACCTAAAATAGAAAATATTTAAATCATTCCTTCATTCACATTTCTGCACTCATCCTATACATAAAAATTATGTCGTAAAAAACTTTATTCATCAACTATCAACTTTCATACAAACAATAATCTCATTAGTAATCATCCATAAAATTATACATAAACTATTATTTATCATTTATATGAAAACAGAAAATCAATATATATTCTTGTCTTCATCAACATATCATCACTCTTCATCACCATTACTCTATCAATTATCCCTTAAACTATCATAACTTATTTCTCATCATATACATAAAAACAAGACATCAATGTATACATTAGTTCATCAATATACCGACACACTTTCTACTCCATTATCATCGTTAATCTATCTTTAAAATAACCAATAAAATCCATGTTCTTATATCTCCAAAATAGAACATGTTTATCCTTTCATTCATCATATATATTTCATTTAACAAATAAAGAAGAACAATATACTATTTACTTGATTAGCTCAAATCTTCTTCAAAAATCACCATGAAACCCTAGCTTTTAAGCGTTACACAATCATCAATCTTCCAAAGGAGAATAGGCTAGATTTTTAGTAATTGGTGAAAAAGACACAAGGATTTTGTAATGGCTAGTGAAGGATGAGAACAAAACTCAAGATCGTTAGAGTTGAAGATGTCGTAAATGGAGAGAAGAAATGAAGAACGAAGAGAGCATGAAACAATTGAAAGACAATGTAAAATATGGTCTTTCAACATAAACATTATGGGTTAAGGTATGTGGCAAGGCCTACATGTCATATCCTTGTGGTCTCCTTTTGGCTTTTTTAACTACTAGTCCATTTGTCTCCAAATTTCTAATCCAATTGTCTCTCAATTTTCTATGACACTTGTCAATAAATCCTAATACCAAATTTCAATAATTTCTTCTGCTATTTGACACTTAATTCTGTTACTACTTATCAATTTGTCTTGCCATTTGACATTTTTTTAAGTCCAAAAATACTCAAATTTTCAGAAATTTCCCAAAATTTTACCAAAATTATAAATTAATAATATAATTCATCAAATCAATTTTCAAGAAAAAATATTCACTATTCACATCATAATAATTTAAAAATCACTTATACCCCGGAATATGTCAAATAAATGCATGTACAGTCTTTATAATGTGTATAAAAATCAATATTCATGTATGTGTATGCTTATGTTATGCATGAGCATGAAATGCATTTACGAATTTGTAAATGCTATTTCTCATTTATAGTGAATTCTAGGGTTCTAACCTTTGGTATAGGAAAATGGGATATTACAACATCAATTGTTACAAAGGTTTTCTTAGACACTAAACTTATTCCAAAGTTGTGCTTACTCCTTTGTACGAAAATCTCACTTAGGTCCATTTAAGTGAGACTCAACCTTCCCACATGATTGTTGACAACAAAAAATTATTCTCGAATGCCTCACAACCTTTATCGTGTTTAACTCTCACACTTGAGTAAGAATACTTTTTTAATTCTAAATAATCATAGGCAATAGTAAACACACAAGAGCTACAATAAATGCTAACCTTTATTACTTCCTCAAAATTATACAAAGAAATGCTCTCTCTCAATGTATTCCCTTCCCCTCCATCTTTAATCTTAGGAGCAAGACTCATATAAACTATTTAGAGGCAACTTTGGCCTTACAATTTAAAATCTTAATTGAACTTATCTAACTAGATCAGCTGTATTTTTATCATATTATATTAAATTAACCAATTGAATGATGATCACAGGTTTATGTATGATAAGTTTTAATATTTTTAACCTCGATAATATTGCAAGTGCACGGGTTGTTGGTATAGTGCCTAAGGTATCGATCCCACGAGGAGGAGTAATTCAATCCTAAAATATAAGCTCGGAAATTGTTAAATAGATATTTAACAAGCAATAAATTTAAACACAAGAGCTAAATAAATAAAACAAACCAAATCAAATAAAAAAACATTAATTGACACATAACACTTAATCAAAACAATCACGACATTGATTAACAATTTTAAATTGAAATGGACAACAATTAATGGAAATTGATTGATTTGTTGAACAATGATAGCACACCATAGAATTCAACCAAGTGAGTTAACCGAAAGAGAGAAAGGGAAAATTATCTATCTTCATTGCCAACTTAACCGATTACGATTTATCGAATTAATGGTTCTAGATGATCCTAGGGTCAATTACTCTGTCCCAAGTTATAATTGCCCTTAAAGCATAAACCCTAATCAGATTATAAGAAGTTGTAATCTCTTAATTAACAACTTATCTAAAACCTAATCAGTTTTTAAGTTCTCTAATAAATAATTAGAAACCTATATGTTATCTCTCTAAACCATATTTACCAACCTGATCTAATTCTGATTCTATTTAATTATCTAGCTCTCGTTAGCCCAATTTAATCAATTTTCTCTATTCACCCTCTCAGTTTATTATCGAGATATGAAGTGCAGAATTAAACCACAAATAATTCAATAAACACATAAAACAATCAGATTCCATTAAATCAAAAATAATATTCCAAAGGTGAGTATAGAACATCAATCACGATTCAATTCTATCATCAGGCTATATATCCCAATTTTATAATCAAATAAAACTGAAATGCATAAGAAATAGAACTCGAATGGACAATGGAAGGTTGCGACTTCAGAAAGCTTCTTATTTCGGGAAGCACATCGAGTCTGCATCACCTTCCTCTTCTCTCTTCCTTCGCCTCTTTCTCGATCTCTCAAAGTTCTGTCTTTAGGGTTTCATCATGGTGGCTGATTAAAAGCTTCCTCTTATGTTCTTTATGTTCCTTAAATACCTTGGCAGCCCTAAGGTTCATTCGAAGTCAAAATGGTCCCAAATGTTCCTCAAAACTTGACGTTTTCACCTATTTTTATGTCTACCTGACACAAGCCATGATCGTGGCAGGCAAGTGCCATGATCGTCGCTCGGTTCAGACATCTCTACCACAATTGTGACCAAAGTGTCAAGATCGTGGCCTGGGCCATGGTGGCTCATGTGTCTCTGTCATGATCGTGGCCTATTGTGCCACGATCGTGGGCTGTAGTTTTAGCACGAAAGTCTCTAAAACTTCTTCGTTCTTTGCCATTGACCCTAAAATACTAACAAACACATCAAAGTACCTCAAAAATATAACATTTAAGCTCAAAGACTTGTACTAACCCATAAAACCCTCAAACACATAAACTAACACAATTAAAACCTAAATACACACTAAACACTCAAATTAACACTAAATACTTAACAAATAGAACCTTAAAACAAGATGCAATTCACAACTATCGAAATTCCTACACTTAAACGTTTGCTTGTCCTTAAGCAAACAAAACAATAAACATACAACATACAACACACAATGCAATAATGAGGTAATCATCAACTTCATGAAATAAATTTAAGCTTAAACATAATCATACAAGTTATATCAAATCATTAACATGTAAAATCTGTGTCTAGGGACTTTGAACTAAATATACAAATTAATCAAGATCTAAGTGTCACTTTACTTATTGTTTTCAATTGCACACACACAATAATAATTCTTTGGTCCTTCAGACTTTGTAACAGTTCCTAAGTATATTTTCATGAAAAGTCAAGCTTATTACACGTTCGGTAGGTTTTTATTAAGAAAACACACTTTTTTTCTTTTTATTTAATTAGTGAACATAGACTTAGTCTTTTTATGTGGAGCCAAACATTGTTAATGAATGTTGATCCGGTTACTCGACTAAGCATGTTTTTATTAAACGACTTAGTTGAAATGTCATTATAGCTTATTGACGTGGAAGCGCAATTTGTTATAAGTGTCGATCTGGTTACTTAGCTATATCACGTTTTCAACTGGCCACAAGCTCTATTCATAACCCGAAGGTCAGCAAAATAGTGATTTATTTAACAAACATTTTTTTATTTTATTGCCTACCTTGTTATTGTAGCCACTCATTTCTATGAAAAATACTAGTTAGGCTACTTAAGTTGAAAGGCATCAAATTATGAATGAATGTGATAATCTATATGGTGCTAAACTTACACTAAATCCTAATTAAGCTGTATATTCATCCAAAGACCCAAGTTACTAATTTTGCGAGCTAATGATTATTTACAACTTAATAGATTATGTTTAAAATTAAATAAATTGTACTCCATCTAAGCCATTGACACATTCAAAAATTCACACAATGCAACTTAATAACTATCATACACATATCGCTCCCCACACTTGAACAACACATTGTCTTCAATATGAGAAGGGAGCAAACAAGCACATAAAAGACAAGAATAAATATAAAATTAAGGTAATCAAAAATTAAATAAAATAAAACATAAAAATAGAATTGAAGGCTAATTTGAAAAACAAAAAATAAATGGGTTATACACAAATTTCATGGAGATGGAGGTGGTGATGGACGCCCTTTGAGTGAACACAAATTACTAACTTTTTATTGAAAATAAATCTAACTGTAACTAACGATTTCAAACAAAATTCTAAACTCACTAGTTTATGGTCCTTAGCTTAACCTTGCGTCCAGGAAAGCATCTTAATTATTCAGAGACAAGGGAATCACTTCCTTATCTTTGGGAATTGCTCCTCCAAAATAAAGCTTGCAATGATGCCCGTTGACCTTAAAAATCTCCTTATTAGCGTTTTCAAGCTTGAGAGCTCCATGATCAAAAGCTTAAATAACCGTAAATGGTCCACTCTATCTAGACTTCAACTTCCCTTATATAGCAGAACATTGTCTCCTAATTTGAATTCCTTTTGCTTGAGACAAGCATTGTGCCATTTCTTAACCTTTGCCTTATAGAGTTTGGTATTTTCATAAGCATTAAAACGAAACTCTTGAAGTTCATCTAGTTGTAGAAGTCTCTTTTCGCCAGCTTGTTTCCAATCAAAATTTAATGGTTTAATCGCCCAGTCTGCTTGATGTTCTAATTCAACTAGTAAATGACATGCTTTCCTATAAATAAGCCTATAAGGAGTTATTCGAATGGGTGTTTTAAAAGTTGTCCTATAGGCCCATAAGGCATCATCTAGCTTTACTACCTAATCCTTTCTGGAGTTGTTCACTATCTTTTCTAGAATATGTTTCAGCTCTGGTTAATAGCTTCCACTTGGCCACTAGTCTGTGGATGGTAAGGTGTAGTAACTCGATGGTGCACTCCACATCTTTTTAAGAGCACATCAAAAGATCTGTTGAAAAAATGTGTGCCTCCATCACTTATTATTGTACGTGGCACTCCAAAATGGTTAAATAGCCATTTAATGAACTTCTGTATGACCTTCCCATCATTGGTTAGAGATGCTACTACTTTGGCCCAACGTGAAACATAATCAACCCCCACTAAAATATACATAGTCCCTATTGAAGATGGGAACAGGCCAATAAAATCGATGTCCTATACATCAAAGACTTCTACTTCTTAAATGTTGGATAAAGGCATTTAATCCCTATTGGAAATGTTACCTATTCTTTGGCATCGATCACATTGTGCCACGTAGGTCTGCATAACCTTAAACAAATGTGACCTATAAAATCCACTCTCAAGTATTTGAGCCACCGTTTTGTTGACTCCATAATGCCTAACGTACTGACCATATGACATTGCTTTAGGATGTCTAACATTTCATTATCTGAAACACAACATCGCATTAACCCATCTACACAAGCTCTATATAGGGTTGGCTCATCCCATATATATCAGTTATAGTCATACAAGAACTTCTTCTTTTGTTGTTAAGAGTGATATGATGGAAGTTTACCACTGGCAACATAATTGGTGATATCCGCAAGCCATAGTGTAGTCAAGCTCTTAAGTAGCATCAGAGTTTCATTGGGGAAATTTTCGTTAATTTCATTACTTGGCTTGCATTCCCTTCCCTTAAGTCTAGATAAATGGTCTGCAACCACATTTTTTGCTCCCTTTTTATCTCTCACCTCTATATCAAATTCTTGCAAAAGTAACACAAATCAAATGAGCCTAGGTTTTGAATCTTTCTTATTGAAAGGGTATTTTAGTGCCACGTGGTCTGTGAATACAATTACTTTTGAACCCAAAAGATATTGTCGAAACTTATCACACGCGTATAATACTGTGAGTAGTTCCTTTTCTGTAGTAGTATAATTCAGCTGGGGTCCTACAAGAGTCTTACTAGCATAATAATTTGCATGCAGCTTTTTATCTTTCCTTTGGCCCAAAACGCAATCTATGGCTTGGTCACTTGTATCACACATTACTTTGAACAAAAGTGTTTAGTCTAGTGGTGATAAATTGGTGCTGATATTAATGCCTCCTTTAAGGTGTTGAATGCAGACATACAGTTGTCATCAAATAAGAAGTGCACATCCTTGATTAAAAGGTTTGTCAAAGGTCTTGCAATTTGTGAAAAGTCTTTGATCAATCGATGATAAAATCCTGAATAACCTAAGAGTCCTCACACACCTTTTACATTGCTTGGCGGTGGAAGTTTCTCTATCACCTCTGTTTTTGCTCTATCAACTTTGAATCCTTGATGTGAGACTTTATGCCTAGTAATATCCCTTCTTGCACCATAAAATGACATTTCTCCCAATTACGCACCAAGTGTGATTCTTCACATCTTTGAAGAACTCTATCCAAATTAGTTAAACACATGTCAAAAGAATCTCTAAAGACTGAAAAATCATCCATGAACACCTCCATTATGTATTCTATAATGTCAGCAAAGATAGACATCATACATCTCTAAAATGTGGCTGGAGCATTGCAAAGTTTGAAAGGCATATGTCTATATGCAAAGGTACCATAAGGGCAAGTGAATGTGGTATTTTCCTGAACATTAGGGCAAATGAAAATCTGATTATAGCCCGAGTATCCATCTAAGAAGCAATAAAATGAACATCCAGCTACCCTTTCTATGATAGACCTTTTAATCAAAGATGTGGCCTTCTTATTTGATGACAAGTGTATGTCTTCGATGAATCGATGGTAAAATCCTGCATAACCTAAAAATCCTCGCACACCTTTTACATTGCTTGGCAGTGAAAGTTTCTCTATCACCTCTGTTTTCGCTCTGTCAAATTTGAATCCTTAATGTGAGGTTTTATGCCCTAGCAATATTCCTTCTTGCACCATAAAATGACATTTCTCCCAATTAAGTAAAAAGTATGATTCTTCACATATTTGAAGAACTCTATCCAAATTTATTAAACACATGTCAAAAGAATCTCCAAAGACTGAAAAATCATCCATGAACACCTCCATTATGTCTTCTATCATGTTAGCAAAAATAGACATCATACATCTCTGAAATATGGATGGAGCATTACAAAGTCCGAAAGGCATCTGTCTATACACAAAGGTACCATAGGGGAAAGTGAATGTAGTCTTCTCCTGATCATTAGGGTAAATGAAAATCTGATTATAGCCTAAGTATCCATCTAAGAAGCAATAAAATGAATGGCCAGCTACCCTTTCTATCATCGGGTATATAAATGAGAGAGGAAAGTGATCTTTCTTAGTCACTGAGTTAAGTTTGCGATAATCTACGCATACTCTCCATCCTATGACTATTCTTGTTGAAATTACTTCTCCACTATCACTTTCTATTATCATCATTCCACCAATTTTAGGTACACATTGTAGTGGGCTGACCCATTCACTATCAGAGATGTGATAAATTATCCCTGCATCTAGGAGTTTTATGATCTCCTTCTTGACCACCTCCTTCATGATAGGATTTAGCCTCTGTTGATGCTCCCTCACCGTTCTACATCCCATTTGGGCTTATTCCATGAATGTCAGCAATTTGCCATTTGATAGCATTCATCCGCTTCTTAACAACTTCCACTATCTTACTTTCTTTTTTTCATTCAATTGGTTGGAAATTATCATCGGTAACATTTGACCTTCATCAAGGAAGGCATTATTGAGGTATGCAAGTAAAGGTTTAAGCTCTAATATTAGTGGTTTCTTTGAAGATGGTGGTATGAGTGCTTCAATTCGAACTAATTTATCTTGATGCATTTAAACATCTACCTCCTCTATCTCATCATCTCCTTTAGATTAAGGGTTTTGATATTCATCATCTACCTTTGCTTCTACTGACTGCACTTCTACGATGTAACTCTCAACTTATTCTTACAAATTTTGATCCATAATTTCAACTTTCATGTATGCACTACTCGTTATTGGATTCTTTAAGGCTTTATTCATATTGAATTCGATCTGATCTTCACCTATTCGAAGTGTTAATTTCCCATCGTGAACGTTAATTATAACTTTTCCTGTGTTCATAAATGGTCGACCTAAGATCAGTGGGCAGTTCTTATCTTTTTGAAAATCCATAACCACAAAATCTACTGGAATAATGAACTTATCCACTTGCATCAGAATGTCTTCCACTATTCCATACGACCTTTTAATGGGTTGATCAGCCAACTAAATTAACATTGATGTTGGCTTGACCTCTCCTAGTCCCAACTTCCTGAATATCGATAAAGGCATAAGATTAATGCTAGCTCCCAAATCACATAAACACTTTGTAAATTCAAATTCACCGATAACAAAAGGTATTGTGAAACTTCCTGGATCTTTCAATTTAGAAGGCGTTTGACTAGTGACTATTGAGCTACAAGTGTTAGTTAAAGCTATTGTATGATTATCTTCCCAAAGTTAAAGCTACTGTATGATTATATTGCCAAGTACACTTCTTTGATAATATATCCTTTAAAATTTTTGCATATTTAGGCATATGTTCTAACGCCTCAACAAAGTAGAGATTGATCTGTGGCATCCTTAATTTCATAACAAACTTTGCAAATTATGCATCTAACTTCTTCTTTTATAATCGTTAAGGAAAAGGAACCTTGGGTTGATATGGTGGAGGAGCAAAATAAGGAGGGTATTCGCTCATGTCCACTTCTTTCTCTTTTTCTTGATTTTTCTCAACTGGCTGAATGGGCTCCTCTACTATCCTTGTGGGTGGTTCAAGTTCCTTCCCACTTCAAAATGTAATAGCCTTTAGTTACTCCCTTGATTTTGTTCTTGAAGTGCTAGGAATATTTTCCAAATTCTGTACAAAAAAGGCATTTCACAATTGATTCACTTGGGTTTCTAGATTATGGATTGAGGAAGCATGGCTTTTAGTGACTTGCTCAAATTTGTCTTCCAGTTTCTTTTGTGCATTGCCTAAAGTTCCAAGCTTATCTAAAATCTTATCTAACTTTGATTCCATCGAGCTTATTTTATCTAGCTAAAAGCCCGATTGTCCTTGAGACCAGAATTGTCCTTCAGTACTATTTGACCAAGAGAAGTTAGGGTAGTTCTTCCACCCAGGGTTGTAAGTGTTAGAGTAGGAATTGTTACCCCCTCTTCATCTATATTGTGCCCTTATATAGTTTACTTGCTCCTGATTGTCCTCTTTCATTAGATAACAGTCCATAGTATCAGAGTTTAATTACCCATATAACTCACACTTTAAATGTACAAACTTTACCGGAGCTGAGGACAATGCTTTCTTACTATTGAGCTGTCGCGTTAAGTTGTCGATCTTCACTTACATCTCTTTCATTTGATCGACCGCGACGATTCCTTTCTGCTTTCTAAAAGTAGTCAGTCGTTTGTCCACAAACAACTATTGTTCGCCATCTCCTCAATCAGCTCCTCCGCTTCATTGACGGTCTTCCTCATCAAGGATCCTCTTGAAGCTGCATCGATTGTGCATCTTGTCGGTTGCTTCACTCCATTATAGAAAGTATGCAGTAGGAACTCCTTGGGTAGGTTATGGTGTGGGCACTTCTGTTGCAAGTCCTTATATCTTTCCTACACTTCATAGATTGATTCCCCATCACCTTGCTAGAAATTTGTAATTTCCTTAATAATCTACGTGGTCTTAGTTAATGGGAAATACTTATCCAAAGAGGTACGAACCAACTGATCAAACGTCGTAATGTTGGCTGGGCTCAGTGAATGGTACCAAGCCTTCGCTCTGTCTCTAAGGGTAAAGGGAAATAGTCTGATTCGGACCACATCTTCCGACATCAGATAATACCAGAAGGTATCACCGATTTCAAGGAAATCAACTATGTTAGCATTTTTGTCCTTGTTAGCCAATCCATAAAATTGTACATTCTACTGAAGCATACTGAGAAGTGTATGTTTAATCTCGAACAAGGCTACTTGAACAGTCGGCCTTGTTACACTTTGGTTCACTGCATTGAACCCTGGCCTCACAAAGTCCATCAGGGTCCTCTGTTGTCATCCTTGGTTAGCTCCATGGTCTATATTTTTTTGAAACTCCTCAGCCATTGTTGATATCTGGATCTCTTCTTCTTCTTCTCCCTGAGCTTTCCTAAGGGTTCGTTCTAGTCGATCGATATCTAAATCTAACGTTTTCCCTGCACGACTTAAACCTCTTGTGACTCTTGTATTCATGCAAGAGCACGATTTCTGAAATAAAATGAAAGAACGAAAACAAAAATTAAAAACTAATCAAACGTATTAAACTATATAACTAAACTATTGCCTCCCTGGCAACGGTGCCAAAACTTGATCGCAGGTTTATGTATGATAAGTTTTAATATTTGTAACCTTGATAACATTGCAAGCACACGGGTCGTTCACGTAGTACCTAAGGTATGATCCTAGGAGGAGGAGTAATTCAATCCTAAAACCTGAGGTCAGAAAGTATTAAACATATATTTAACAGACAATAAATTTAAACATGAGAACTAAATAAATCAAATCAAATAACAAAATAGTAATTGACACTTAACACTTAACGAAAACAATCACGACAATGATTAACAATTTTAAATTGAAAATGAATAACAATTAATGGAAATTTATTGATTTGTTGAACAATGATAGCACACCCTAGAATTTAACCTAATGAGTTAACTGAAAGAGAGAAAAGAAAAATTATCTATCTTCAATGCCAACCTAACCGATTACGATTTATCGAATTAATGGTTTTAGATGATCCTATGGTCAATTACTCTCTCTTAAGTTATAGTTGAATTAAAGCATAAACCTTAATCAGATTATGGGAAGTTGTAATCTCTTAATTAACAACCTATCCAAAACCTAATCAATTGTAACTTCTCTAATAAACAATTGGAAACCTATATGTGATCTCTCTACACCAAATTTACCAACCTGATGTAATTTTGAATCTATTAAATTACCTAACTTTCGTTAGCTCAATTTATTCATTTTTTCTCGATTCTCTCTCTCAGTTTATTATCGAGATATGAAGTGCAGAATTAAACCACAATTAATTCAATAAACACATAAAACAATCAAATTTCATTAAATCAAAAATAATACTCCAAAGGTGAGTATAGAACCTCAATCACAATTCAATTTTATCATCAAACTGTATATCCCAATTCTATAATCAAATAAAATTGAAATACATAGGAAATAGAACTTGAATGGACGATGGGAGGCTGCGACTTCAAAAAGCTTCTTATTCTGGGAAGAATGTCATCTCTTTCTCGATCTCTCAAAGTTCTCTTCTTTAGGGTTTCGTCGTGGTGGTTGATCAAAAGCTCCCTCTCTTGTTCTTTATGTTCTTTAAATAGCTTCGCAGTCTTAGGGTTCATTTGGGGTTGAAACAGTCTGAAAAATTCCTCCAAACTTGACATTTTTACTAATTTTTATGTTTGCCATGATCGTGGCAAGCGTCTAACCCTTTCTATCATGATCATAGAGCGTGGCCTAAGTGCGATGATCATGGCCAAGTTTAGACCTCTCTGTCACGATCATGGCCTGGGGCATTATGGCTCATATGTCTCTATCACGATTGTGGCCTATTGTGCCACAATCATGGGTTGTGGTTTCGACCTAAAAGTCTTCGAAACTTCTCCGTTCTTTGCCGTTGACCGTAAAACACTAACAAACACATTAAAGTACATTAAAAATATAACATTTAAGCTCAAAGACTCATACTAACCCTTAAAAACACATAAACACATAAAAAACACTTAAACACATTAACTAACATAATTAAAACCTAAATAAATACTAAAAAGTCAAATTAACACTAAAAACATAACAAATTGAACCCTAAAATATGATGTAATTCACAACTATCAAATGACACTTCCATCCAAATAGGACTCTATCTGATAGGATTTAAATATATCCTAACTAATAAGATAAAAGATTACATTTAACTAGGAAAGACATATATATATCCATGAAGAATTCCATTATCTTCAGATGATCCTCCCACATGGTTTTTATCATTTAGAGCTAACGTCTATCTACTATGATCTCATCCACCACATCGTCCCAGATCTCTCCTTATTCTCTATCCATTAATGATGAGTCATTTAAGCTCAAAGCCTTTTATAGGATATTGGTCTAGCGTAATTCGTATCTATGTCAAGTCCAATAGTCATGGTTTGTCTATTTGAGGACACATTAACTCCTTAGAGCTCTCACATGTTTGCCTCATGCAAGTGATCCAACTGACCTTCAACCCAACGTCCATCTTAAGCTATCTTTTAGTCTTATATCCGAATCTTACACCTCGTCGAAGTTTTTTGCCAATGTTTACTAATGCATGCCAAGTCTTCGACAATGCCCATTTTTCTTGCCTACTCGTAAGTCTTTTCCTTGTTCTATCTTCCTGAGTTCCAAACATTAGCTAAGCCTCACCAACACTTGCACAATTCCACGATTTAGACTTAAGGGTCTAATAGTAGGCAACTTTGGAGTCCAACTATTTTACCAATGATCAATGCAGGAGACCACTTGTTGACCATAATACATAACTTCCATCCCTAATTTCTAAGCAAAAGGAAAAGAAGGTTTATGGAGAGCGAACAGTGAAGGGAAGTCAACTATGACCACAGTGCAAAATTAGCATAAAACTTTTTATAAATTCTCAAAGAATTAGTTAATTCAATAATTTAAAAATATAAATTAAACATGAAATGGTTGAAACATACCTCATTCAGAATCTTATAAAATTTTTCTTTTAAAAATGCTAATCACAAGCTATCTATAATATCTTTTTGCTATTTATTAAAGAAGATTCTAGTTCTTTTCAATAAAATAAAATTATTACTCATAATTAAAGTCCAACTTAATTATAATTATAATCTAATTTTAATAAAATCAAATATATCATATTTAATTGTTGAAATTTCTTAAACTTTAAAATTAAGTCTAACTTAATTAAAAAAATTTATTTTAATTGCTCCCTATATATGACTCAATATGTTCCTAATATGTTGGCAATGATTATAAATTAAATTATAATTCATAATTAGAACGATATAAATAAAAAAAATTTTAATTTATCTTTAATTCTTTAATTAATTAACTTATGAACATAAATCAAGATTGATATATGATAATATTTCATGACCACCAAAATATTAGGAATGTCAAATTGGTTTGACTTAACATGTTCGTACATAGTTATAATGGATAACTTAATCCTTTCATCATATAATTTTTCAATTAAATATAGAGTATAAAACTAATTTCTAGTATATTTAAATCCAATCATGTTTGTCCTTGCTAATTAATAATTGATATTTGAAAACACTCTTTTCAAATCTCAATTCATTTTGGATAGAGAATTTCTTAAATCACTAGTAGTCAACAATATTAGACCATTCTCTCCAATTACTTTAGGATGTAAATCCTTTATTGACTTGTTGAACTATTTCCATATAGTTGATACAATATCTAAGTATTATTGATTGTGCTAATTTGATTATAACAGGTCATAAGTAGTCTCAAAACACAGTAATTAATATATGAGATACCTTAGTAATGTCAAGTCTAAGGATTAACTATACAAGCACTATTATAAGAAAATATATAGATATATAAGTAATGTTACATTCAGGATCCTCATAATTGAGTCATCATAATGAACTTAATCTCTAATAAGCACCCAAACATTTATTTAAATATGTCTATACTATATGAGATTGATTACTTTCTTCATAAGGAAGAAATACAAAGAATGCTAGGCTTTCTATTCTATTAATGTCTAATCTTAATAAAACACTGATTAGAAATAGTTTAAGGATAATAAGTAAATGCAATATGAATTTTAATAGAACAATGACTAAAAATAATTTAAGGATAATAAGAAAATGCAATATGAATCTCATAATTATGGCCTCATCATAATTTTATTTGTAAAATATATTTATCTTATGAACTTTATCTTACAATTTAGTCGATTAACGAAACACATATTAATCCTATGAACTTTATCTTACATGTTAGTTGATTAAACAAACACATATAAGATAAAAGATGTCTTTAATTAATTATATCACTAAATCTACAACCATGAATTAGCAATAGGACAAACAAAATTCTCCCACTTACATAAACCCAAATGCTTATCTTATATGGTGATCATGTTATTGTTGGTGTAGTGATTTAGTAAGAGAATTCTATAAGATTCTCTTCAGTGAGTACTTGATTAAATCTTACATTTTCATCCTAATTATCATTATAATTAAGAGAAAATGCTTAAATAAATCTCAGGTCTTTGATGAAATCTTAACTTCTTTCACATGCCAAATGTATCTAATGTTCTACGATAAATGACTATTTTATTAATACAAGGAATTTTACCAAGTTTATTAAAGAACTTCTTTATCCAAATAATCATTTCCACAAAATAAAAATGTATTATGGCTTAATTAGTAATTAATGCTAAAATAATATTGTTTTAAGTGAAATATATCTTAACTACGACTTACTTTTGTAAAACTAAAGTTAATATCTATATGTTCTTGAACTTAAATATTCACTCATGAACTCATAAAAGGACTTGCCTTGTCAGAGAGGTGTTAGGGTTATGTAAATATAATGCCTTGGAAAGCATATGTATTTACATATAACTTAATTTTTTTCCAGTTACAATTTTTAATGAAAATATTTACTATTAATAAAACAAAAGAGTTTGGTTTTATTAGTATGAGCACAATATAACTAGTCATAAGTTACCAAGGTTCTTTTGTAAGTAATATGCATATACATGGAGATGTATGATAAACATGTATATTATTAGAATCTAAATTGATTGATTCACAGTTTAATAATCAAGTTGGTCGCTTGATTATGGTTTAAAATGTAGTGTTGCGATTTACCTCCGTGTAAGTAAAGGAGTTTACTTCAAGGGAATGATGAGCTTCAAATCATAATAGTAGTTGACTATCGGTAATGGCACTATTAAATGAATTTGAAATCTTGTATGTTTTTAAAGAATAAAGTAGGTCGTTACTTTAATCTTAAAATATACATCTTAGCATTCGTTTATTACGAACCACAATTTTGATGAGTGGTGAACTCGTGTGTTTCATTATAATTCTTGATATGATCGGAATGGATTTTCACAGGGTATCAATCTAGTTTTTGTATGTTGGAATTATTAATTGAAACATGCATCAGGGAACATTCACTCAAATAAAGAGTTTATAGTGATATCAACACTTCTAGATGTTTTACGGAGATTGGTGATTATATTGGTGCTAGTAGTTTGATGGAATAGCTACCCATCAAGTCTTAACATGAAGATTAGATCTTGTATGTTAATCACGATGTAGAGTGAAATGGGAGATCTAGAAGAAAAAACCAACATAAGGGCAGAACGGTAATTTTACCCTTTATTGTGTAGATGGCTATAATATGGTTCATAATAGAGTTTGTGATTAGACATGGAATTAATAAATTGAAACAAGTTTTCTTATAATTTTAAGTAATTCAAGAGTTTAGCTAATTTCCTTTAATGGAATGACATTTGGTTAATAAGTTGGAATTAATTATAATGAGATTAAATTAATTCCGGACTTATTGGGGCTTAAATTATTTAGGTCTAATTAGATTCCCCACTTGGCTTCTGGGAAGGCTATCAAGGAAAGTAAGAAAAATAAATGCAATTTATCAGAAAGAAAATAAGACAATTTGGAGAGAAATGGATGAATTGGATTCGGGCCAATAAAACCGAAACAATGTAATTAAGAGTTAATTAAATTGCATCTTAAGCGTATAATTAAATGTTAGGCTTTCACTAATTAATTGTTAATTATAAGCCTAAAGGAATATTTAATATTAGGCTGAATTTAGGTTTGATTTGATTAATTAGATTAATTGAATTATTATTAAAAAAACAAAAGAGCAAAACCGAATTTTAGAAAGATGTAGAATTTGGTCATGCTTCTTCATTAAATGTTTTTGATGAGTTGTTATGCTCTCTTCACTCACTACCAAAGCAAAACTGATTATGCTTCTTTTTCCATTAAATGGTTTAATGGTTGACTAAAGAATGAAGTGTGGTAGTGGATGTTTATGTAAAGTTTTTTTATTAAAGAATAAAGTGGAGCATTCGATTATGCCTTTTATTAATAAAGGCATGAAAGTGGCGTGGGCATTATGGTCATGCTTCTCATCATTCAATGGTTTCAATGGGTGGTTTTATAAACACCAAACGCTTTCATGATTAAAAAGTCTAAGTGTTGGACTTGAAGGGACCCATGTCATTTAGCTAAAAATGTCTAGTTATTACAGTTGAATAGACGCATATCATTTAGCCAAAGCCATCTAAGTGTTGGGATTTGATGGAGACAATTAATTTGGTTTTGTAGCAAAATGAATGATGTGTGGTTTGGCTCCTTACCATTCTCTCCAAACAAGCCGAACATAGGAAAAGAGGAGGTCTCTTGATTTTCTTAAAACCATCGCAAAAGAGGAGGTCTCTTGATATTCTCAAAACTATCGGCCATAGTAAAAAAAAACGAAGCTCTTTACTTGCTCTTTTTTAGCCGAAGATAGCAAAATGAGAATGGCTTTTTTTTTTGTTCTTTCAACTAGACGAATATAGCAAAAGTTTGCTATCCATTTTTCTTCTCCTTTCCTACTAAAGGATTTTGTTAACCAAGTTATCCAAGGAGAACAAGTGGTAGATCGGATTGGTTGAGGACACAACAGCTAGGAGTCGAAGCTATAGCGAGGTGTCGGTAATATTCTAATATTGTTCTTATTTTATTTATTTTCCTTATGTCATATCATGTATGGATTAAAAATCATATTGATTTGGTGTTTATGCTTCCACTGTGTTATGATTTCGGAAAAAGTTTTTGAAATCTACCATTTAGCCAAACCAAGCATGTTTTTGTTTTCGATCCAACAAGAGGAAATCCTCTCTCTTAGCTTTAGTTCCTCTTGGTCAACCATTCTTTGATCCTATTTTGCTTAACAAACATTTTCCAATCTTCTCGCCTTCTTCTCCCAATCGATTTCTTTTCCTTTTCATGGTAGACCGATCTCCTCTATTGAATCATATCTCCTCCTTAGCTCCCTATTAGTGCCCCACATCACCCTTTACTCTCATTGTCCTTATGACTCATTTCTCTCAAGTTTTAAATGTTCCTTGTTGAGTTATAAATCACACTCCCACTTAACTAGATGTTCCATAGATTCTGGTTCAGCATTTTCCTCTTAAACCCCCTAGAAAGAATATAACTTTAAGTGAGACTATGCACCTTTTAGTAAGCTCACTTACATCCCATTGCCTCCCTCAACTTCTTCACATTATGTGTCCTAATAGTTGTGATTTGCATTATGTTTTAGGGTTCAATTTGTTAGATATTTCGTGTTAATTTGAGTGTTAAGTGGGTATTTATATGTAATTGTGTTAGTTTATATGTTTGAGTGTTTTTATGGGTTAGTATGATTCTGCGAGCTTAAAAGTTATGCTTTTGAGGTACCTTGATGTGTTTGTTAGTGTTTTTGGGTAAACGGCAAAGAACAAAGGAGTTTCGAAGAGTTTTAGGTAAAAAACATGGCCCACGATCATGGCATAAAGGCCACGATCGTGACAGAAAGAGGTGAGCCAACAGGACCTAGGCCACGATCATGACATTTTGGTCACGATCATGACAGAGAGCTCTGAACTAGGCCATGATCATGCACTTTCAGCCATAATTGTGACTGAGAGGATTAAGTACTGGCTACAATCATGGCAGGCAGGGCCACAATCATGGCCTACGTCAGGCAGACATGAAAACAGATGAAAATGTCAACTTTTACGGGAATTTTTGGACCGTTTCGACCCCTAATTAACCTTAGATCTTCCAAGATATAAATAGGACATTAAAGAACAGAAAGAGCAGCCTTGGAAGAGCTTTGATCAGCCACCAAAAAGTGAAACGTTAAAAGAGAACCTTGAGAGATCGAGAAAGAGACGAAGGAAGAAAGAAGAGGAAGACAACACAGATATGATGTGTTTCCTAGAATAAGAAGCTTTCTGAAGTAGCATACTCCTATCATCCAGTTAAGTTTTATTTCCTATGTAATTCAGTTTCATTTGATTATGTAATTGGGATATATAGTTTGATGATAGACTTGTATTGTGATTGATGTTCTATACTAACCTTTGGATTATTATTTTTTATTTAATGAAATCTGATTGTTTTTTTATGTTTATTGAATTAATTGTGGTTTAATTTTGCAGTTCATTTCTCGATAATAAATTGAGAGGGTGAATCGAGAGAAAATGATGAATTTGGGCTATCGAGAGTTAGGTAACTTAATAGATTCAGAATTGAATCAAGTTGGTAAATCTTGTGTAGAGAGATCACATTTAGGTTTCCAATTGTTTATTAGGGAACTTAAGAACTGATTAGGTTTTGGATAGGTTGGTAATTGAGAGATTACAACTTCCCATAATCTGATTAGGGTTCACGCTTTATGTAACACCCCATTACCGTAGGGTACGCACCGGGACGCCCGCAGGTCATTCCGATACATATCCTAAGATAAGGGAGCGCTACGTGCGATCAGTACAGCACTCCACATGGCATCATATCAATTTGAATAATAAAAGTTTAATTGTAAACCACAATATTTTTTAAAATCAAACTCTTCCTCTTTTTATTGCTCAAAATCAACAGTTTATACAACATCAAACTGTACAACCTGTACATACAAAAACCTTAATACAGATACTATGAAAGAGGAAGAAATACATCAACTATCTAGGTCATCCAAAAAATCCAGAAATCCCAGCTGACCGACCTGTGTGCCATGACCTCTCTCACCAATCTGATTTACATAGTCAGAGAAGTCCCTCTGGAGCTAGGAGTCTACTCTCTCGGTCCTGAAAAATATGTTGCAATTTTGGGTGAGATTACGAACTCAGTGAGGTAACCATCATCGATGGTCCACTCAATTTATGCAACACATTAGGCATAAAGCATAATATTCCACACAGTACAATTATCCAAACATAAGACATATCA
>JAOQML010102411.1:0-22842 GCA_027568935.1 Erythroxylum urbanii
AATAATTAAAGAATAATTTTTTTATATATTTCTATTTTTTATTAATAAAATTTTATTAATTTTTATTTTATAATTAATTATATACAATTTATAATTAATTATATAAAAATATTATTATTAATTATTTAATATATTTTATTTTATTTTATTTTATATATTAATTCTATTTAATATAATATTATGACTTGGTCATAGTTGGTATTACGAAAAATTATTGAGGGTATATTAGGTAGTTTGCATTTATCAGGTTACGTTCCATCCTAAACCCTCCGAATCGGAGGTTTCTTATTTTCACTGTTTAGGATGGAATGGAACGTAACATAAAACCCTCCGCTTCCATCCCATTCCATTCCATTCCATTATGAAACCTTCAACTAAACGATGGAAGCGTGTTACGTTCCATCCCCTTCCGTCCTCAACCCCTCAACCAAACATAGCCTAAAGAAAAAAGTGCTCTTTTCTGTTAATATAAACGCTTATTTTGAGAAAGAAATATCGTAATCCAAGATAAAAAAGACAGAACTGAAGTCAACGTTGTACTTGTGAAGATTAGGGCGGGAAAGAATATCAACACATTGAATAATTAGTTACACGTTTTTTTAACTTTTATGCACAAGATAGTTTAAATTATTTAAAACAATCACGAGTTTCTACGCCCATGATTTACAAAAAAAACAAATTCAATACCGAATCCTTTAGAATCGCAATACAAAAGAATAATTGATAAAGTACTTTACATAATAAAATAGTCTAATTAGCAATAATAAAAGTAAAAGTTATGATACCAACTAAAGGGATTTTATGATACGAATCTGATAAATTTTAAAATTTGTTAATTCGATAGCAACAAAGATTGTTTCTATCATTGCTAATTCTCCTTGTATTTTGTTTGCATCACAATCAAGTTTCTATTCTTACAAGAGGGATTGTTAAACTATACGTTTGGTTTCTAACGAAGTTGTATTCCTCTTTGATTCACCCTGAATCTGAAACAAGAAGGACGTTGAGTTTGTGCTAGCGTTCTCTTCGTCCGCGCCTAGCTTCGTCACGTTGTTTCTTAATCGATTACTTAATCGATAATTATTTTTTTAACAAGTTATGAGAGAACAATGGCCAACCCAAAAAACTCTATATCCAAGTCTGACCAGATGTAATATTCGTATAGTCTCAAAATATTCTTTAAATTCCCACAGCATTTATGGCAATTAAATCAAGAACGGTTTTGAAACATCATACTTAATTCTTGACCTTCCGGTACTAGAACAGTGATAACTTCTTCTAACGAACTCCAAATGACCTGAAACCTTCACCATTAGATTCTACACTTCAAGGACTACAAAATTGACAAGTCATTTGTCCATAATGGTTATCATTTGCCCTTTCAAATTCCTGTTCAAAATCACCTTAAATTCTGTCACGAATTTGATGGCTATAATAATACATCTATTCTCTCTCTTCATTTGTTAAAATAAATTCTTTTGGGCGTGGGCTATAAATTAATTTCTATTTCATAAAATTTAAATTATCCTCATAATATACATTTCAAATAAATTTATTTCCCATCTAGGCTGTCACGTCATGTGACAATAGTTTAACAAGTACCTTTATTTCATCAACATGAAATCTTGTACATTGAAAATATACTTTCTTGTTTCCCGTTCAGTTGGTATGACCTATATCGAGGATCTGTGCTGTGTTGGCAATGAAATACAACATTTTATTTCATAAACTGTAAGCAGTATTCTAACTATACGTTACAGCTACCCAAACAACATAGATGTTTAGTAAACCTTTTACGTAACACGATCCTTCTAGTAATGTTATCATTAACATTACTTGTGTCCATTCCTTGCCTTATGATATTATGATTAATATACAAAGTAGGACTGTGTCATCTTTGTATTATAATCGTTTCTTGGTCTCCATTAAGTAAATTATAAATTATAATTGTACCTCAGTTATATTGGATCCATTTATAATTCTCCTTTACCGAGGGGCCCATAAAATATCATTACTCATTATTAATGAGTGGCAATGATGTTATTTACATGTACCTTTTTCCCACACAAGTTATATATAAAGAACTATTATTTTTATCACCACTTGTTATAAGCAGCTTTTAATAATAATTACGTTATACATTCCTCATGTGAAAAAGATATATGTATCAATCTTGGAATCAAAGACACGATAAAAACATTAATGACACAAACACAATCCATATAATGTTTTATCTATTAGGTCTGTTCAATATATGAAACCTTTCATATATTCGCGTTATTAAATGATAATCCTTTATCAACGTTTACAGAACTACAACATACTTTTAATCAACACGACAATCTTATATGGCATATTAGTGTCCCTGCTAATATCCAAGACCTGTGAACATTTTAGAATTGAATATTCATATTATTTAGAGTTCTGCGGTTCAAGACCAAGTGCATCTTCTTGAACACTTCTAAATAAATATAAAACTCATGGAACAAAATATAAATAACATTCAATTCATAAATATAACATATAAAAGCAATCATCTTAGATAACTTTTAGAACATAAATCTAACAAACAAAACATATTTCTGAGATACACAAGTGAAAATATACTACTACTTTGCACTTATTGATGCTACTAAAATGTTCTTCCTTTTTCTTGTCTTTTCTTTTATTTTTTCTTTCTTTTTTTAATAACATGGAAGATGCAATGAATAAAATAGCAACTAAATGCAATATGATTCAAGAGCAGAAGTATCACTCAACTCATCTGGGAAAAAAATTATAGCTAAAATCCCAAACTAATACATCACTTAATACTTTACTAAGCTTATAAATAGGTAGGTTAATAGGGTTTTAGGTTTTAAAATTTTGGGGTGTTTTTAAAGAAACAAAATGGTTAAGGCTCAATAGGGGTAGCAAGAGATAACAAAAGGTAGGTCATTTAAGCCAAGGGTTAACACAAAAAGGGCCTTAATCATCTCTATTAAGTATGAATACAATATAATCAAATAGATTCAAAGCAAGTTCTAAAGGTAATAATCTAAGAAAGCATCACACAAACAAAGAAATAAGATGACTATAGATGGAGTCATATAGTCTCAATCCTCACATTGGCTCAAATGAAAATTCATTATGCATCTCTACACTACCTCCTTGCTTAAGCGTCAAATTGTGAGTAAGCTTATGCAACCAACTATTTTTCATCACTCAACATGGTTCACTCTCCACTCAAGTAGCCTAATATGAGTTCAAGCACGTATTCAATCTCATTCCAACTAGCATGACAAAATCTTATAGAAAAACAAATCAAAATGATACGAGTGTGATTCCATTACTTAACACAAAACAACATAAAACAACCTAATATGCCTAAAGCATGCATCTTATTTAACAAAAGGAAAACAGTGACTAAAACAAATTAAAACTTAAAACAAATTAAAACAATGCAATTGACAAAGCAAATGTCACCTCCCCACACTTAGAGAACACATTGTCCTCAATGTGACAAGGCAACCATAAAATAAGGTAAAATGACATCAAATTAAACAAAAAGACATCAAACCAAACAAAAAAACATCAAACCAAACAAAAAAACATCAAACCAAACAAAAAGACAAAACAATTAACAATGTATAAAGTTTAAGGTAAGAAAGCTTATGGAGATTGTGGTGGCGAAGGCATTGGAGAAGGGACTTCAATATTACTCCTCTGGATGAACTTGAGAAATTTCTTCTTCATATACCGCTGCTACTTATGCACTTGTCTCATCTGGGTGCCGAGCTCATTAATTTGTAGCGTCATTTGTTGATGGTTAGAGGTCATTTAGTCAAAGATTTGCTGGAATTTGTCAACCTCTACTGCTGTAGTTGGTTTTTCTTGCACTGCTTCTTCTTGGGGCTCTGGGGGTGCCTGAGATGTAGATGGTTGAGAAGTGGCTGCACCCTTTCCCTTCCTGTTTTTTACTACGATGCACATCTGAGGATTTCAAAGCTCCATATAATGGGGTTCCAAAATTTCAGAGTGTCTCAAATATGATACGTCAAACATATCATATCTAGCTGTACGCACACTACCCACATCAGGATTATAATATAATGCCAAAGCAGTAACAATGTATGACATGCTAAAATAAGAACTTTTCTTATTAACACAACTCACAATAGATTTTTTCAAAAAAGAAACTCGCAATAGATCGAAAAATATGATAAGGGGTATTTAGTTTGATTTTACGATCTATGCACTAAAAGAAGAAAAGTTCCTTAGCCGAGCATTTATTGCTTTAAGTTTTGTTAAAAACCATTAGGCACATAAATTTATGAAGAAGTAAGTGGTTGATGCTATGAATTAAAGTATTTAATGCATTCTTAGAGTCAAATTTGGTTTTACTGTTAAAATTTTCCAATAATCATCCATATAAAAGTCATCGTGATCATCCAAAACTTTAGTGTTCGATAAATCAAAAAGTGCACCAATGACAATATAATCAAGTTGATAAGCATGACCACCTATCTTAAACCAGAATGTATCAATTTTTGGATTGTAACGGACAGTGGTGAAAATTTCTACAGTCATTATAGGATACATCGGCACATTATAACGAATTAACTACCCCCAACCAATATTTACAGCCAATATCTGAATGTTTCACCTTAATCCTAAAGTTTCTAAGAGTTCAAAATCAAAGTATCTAGGAAACATTAATTCTCTATCCTTAAAGTCACGAAATTGCATACCTTTGTATTCTGAAAAAATAGGGAATGGGGCACGAAAAGTGGCTGCCAAATCTGGTTTACCTTCTCTGGAGACTTGAAAGCGTAGTTCATTGGTTGGTTTCTGGGCGACAAGCTTCTTTAGAGCCATTGGATGATAAAAATATGCAAAAATAAGCAAAAGATAGGTGTGCACGTTTTTGGAAGAGAAAATCTTATCAAATCCTTGGATTATTGAGTGATTAATGTGAAATAAGTGTAAAGGAATGAAAAATTGATGGAGAAAGTAAAGAAAATACTAAGATTTAAGTGAAGATGAAGAATTTGAGAGATTGGGAGAGTAGGTGTCATGTTTGTAAGGGAGAGAGAATGTGAAAAATTAAAGAATGAAGAAAGAAGAAAGAAAGGGGGAATTTAAAAATTTTCAAATCAGGGATCCCACAATCGTGGGAATCCCTATCATTCCCACAATCATGGGTTAAGGCTCCAAAAACTTTCTGGAGAGCCTTCCCACAGTCGTGGCAAACATATCAATTCCCATAATTATAGGTTAAGGCTCTAGAAGGATTTTGTAGAGCCTTCCCATGGTTGTAGGAAACAACCTAATTCCCACGATCATAGGTTTCTCTAATTTTTCCAACTTCTTAACCCTTTTCCAAGGTTAGCATGCATTCTTAACATTTAAATAACCTCCAAAACCACCAAAATCACCAACTAACAAGAAATTTGAAGAGAAAATAGGTTAAAACTAAAAAAAATCCAAATAAACACCAAGAAAACTTAAATCAAACATAATCACAACCAAATAAATCAAGCAAACAAGTAAACAAAGACAAACAAAAGAAAGGTAAACATGCTAAGTTAAGGTCATTAGCTTGACCATTCCACATGCATTCATGAAAAAGTTGAAGAAAGGAAAGAGATGACTTCCCTTTCTTATGAATATATCCCTCCATAATGTGGCCTACATCTATACCCATTGACCTTTAATGCTTCACCCTTGTCATTCTCCAACTCTGAAGCTCCATAGAGAAGCACTTGAATGATCTTCAAGGGTCCACTCCATCTTTACTTGAGCTTTTCGAGAAATAACTAAAGTCGTGAATTGAATAAAAGCACCAAGGCTCCACTCTTAAACTCCTTCTTTTTGATGTGAGCATTGTGCCATTTTTTTTACTCTTTCTTTGTATAACTTAGCATTTTCATGAGCTTCAAATCTCAACTCTTCCAATTCATCAAGTTTTAACAATCTCTTCTCACCTACTAGCTTCCATTCCATGTTTAACTTCTTAACTGCCCAATAGGCCCGATGTTCCAACTCTAATGGTAAATGACAAGCCTTTCCATAGTAAGTCGATATGGTGTGGTACCTATCAATGTTTTGAAACCTTTCCTGTAAGTCCATAAGGTATCATCTAGCTTCAAAGTCCAATCCTTTCTTGAAGTGCTCACTACCTTCTCCAAAATCTTTTTCAGCTCTCTATTCACCACCTCCACTTGGCCACTAGTTTGGGGGTGGTAAGGGGTAGCCACTTTATGATGAACATTGTATCTTTTCAGAAAAGCCTCAAATGGTTTGTTGCAGAAATGGCTCCCTTCATCACTTATAATCACTCTAGGCACCCCAAATCTAGTAAAGATCTTCTTGATGAACTTTTGAACTACCTTGGCATTATTAGTTAGAGTAGCTACGGCCTCAACCCACCTGGAAACATAATCAACCCCAACCAATATGTAAGTGTTACCTGAGGAGGATGGGAATGGTCCCATGAAGTCCAAGCCCGCCACATCGAATATCTCCACCTCCATTATGTTTAAAAGTGGCATCTTATCCCTCTTTGATATGTTGCCTACTCTTTGACATCTATCACACTTCAACACAAAATCTCAAGCATCCTTGAACAAGGTTGGCTAATAGAATCCACACTCCAAGATCATAAAATTGTCTTGTTAGCTCCATAATGCCCTACATAAAGTAAGCTATGACATTGCATCAAAATTTCAGGCATTTCATCTTCAGGGATATACCTGTGAATCACACTGTCATTACATATCTTATAAAGTATAGGTTCATCCCAATATATCGAGAACATTGATATAAGAAGCACTTCCTTTGTCGATATGAAAGATCAAAAGGAAGAATAACACTTGAAAGGTAGTTTGTAATACTGCAAAACAAGGGCAAAAAGTATAATCTACCATCATTAAAATCTCATCGGGAAAGCTCTCCTCGATTTCCACTTCTTCTTTATGGTGTCCCCCTTCAAGATTTGATAGGTGGTTTGCTACAACATTTTCTGCTCCCTTCTTGTCTTTAATCTCAATATTGAACTCTTAGAGCAGAAATACCCATCGAATGAGCCTAGCCTTGGCATCCTTCTTGACAAAGAGATAATGTAAAACTGCATGGTCTGTAAAAACAATAACTTATAAGCGTAAAAGATAAGAACGAAATTTCTCAGAAGCAAATACCACTACAAGCAATTCCATCTCTGTAGTTTTGTAGTATAGTTGTGCTCTCGTCAAAGTCTTGCTTGCATAGTAGATGGCATGCAACCTCTTCTCCTTTCATTGGCCAAGTACATAGTCAATAGTATGGTCACTTGCATCATACATAATCTCGAAGGGGAAGAGACTAATCTAGCGACGTCAAATTAGGTGTTGTTATAGGTGTCTTCTTTAATCTGTTAAAAGAATCTAAACTATCATTATCAAATACAAAAGGCACATCTTTAACTAATAAATGAGTTAAGGGTTTAACAATAAGAGAAAAATCCTTGATGAACTATTTGTAGAACCCTGCATGACTAAGGAAAGCTTAGATACCCTTGATGTTAGTGGGAGGTGGTAGCTTTTCAATAACTTCGGTCTTAGCTCAATCCACTTCAATCCCCTTGCATAAGATCTTATGGCCTAATATATTCCCTCTTGGATCATAAAATGACACTTCTCCCAATTTAAGACTAGATGAGACTCCTCACATCTTTGAAGCACTCTTTCTAAATTAAACAAGCAATAATCAAAAAAATCTCTAAAGATAAAGAAGTCATCCATAAATACCTTCATAAAATTTTCATTCATGTCTACAAATATGGCCATCACACCTTTGAAATGTGGCAGCTACATTGTATAAACCAAAATGCATCCTCTGATAAGCAAAAGTCCTATAAGGACAAGAGAAAGTGGTCTTCTCTTAGTCTTCCGAGTATATAAACACTTAATTGTACCCTGAATATCTATCAAGAAAGCAATAAAAAAAATGACCAACCACCCTCTCAATCATTTGTTCCACAAAAGGTAAAGGGAAATGATTTTTCTTGGTGGCAAAATTTAGCTTCCTATAATCAATACACACTCGCCAACCTGTGATGGTACTAGTAGAAATCTTTTCACTATGTTCATTCTCTATCACTGTCATGCCACTCTTCTTAGGCACACACTGTACTGGACTCACCCACTCACTATCTAAAATGTGGTAAATAATCCCCACATCTAAAAGCTTCACTACCTCCTTCTTCACAACTTCTTACATGTTTAGATTTGACCTTCTCTATCCTTCCCTCACAGTTTTACAACCTTCTTCTAGGTTAATCCTATGCATTACCACATTAGGGCTAATCTCCCTAATATCACAAATTTGCCACCCCTCAGCTCTCATCCACTTTTTAATGGTCTCCACCACTTTCTCTTCTTATGTACAATCTAATTGATTAGAGATAATAAAGGGTAGGGTATGGTTCTTACCTAAAAAGGTGTATCTCAAATGAGAAGGTAAGGGTTAAAACTATAAAGTGGGGGTCTTAATAATGGAAGATGGTGTGGGTGTATCTATTCTCTCTAACTTCTCTAAATTAACTTCCTCACACAATTCCTCTTCTTTCACACTCTCATCCCTGTGCACTTCATTAATTTCATTAACTTCCTCTTCAACCTCCTTCACACACTTATCCATAACATCAATTTTCATACATACATTACCATCCATCAGTTTCTTCAAAGATTTTGATATATTAAATTCAACCTACTCATCACCAGTTCTCAACATAAGTTTTCCTTCATGCACATTAACTAATGCCTTACCAGTATTCATAAAGGACCTACCCAAAATCAGTGGATAATTTCTATCAGCTTTAAAATCCAACACAATAAAATCAATAGGAATAATAATTTTATCCACTTTTACCAATACATCTTCTACAACTCCAAATGGCCTCTTGATGGATTGATCCATAAGTTGAATTACCATAGATGTTGGCTTGACCTCTCCTAGTCCCAATTTCCTAAAAATAGACAAAGGCATTAAGCTGATACTTACACTTAAATCATATAAATATTTAGAAAATTCAAAATCACCAACATCACATAGGATAGTAAAACTCCCTGGATCTTGTAGTTTTGAAGGCATTTGGCTTGATATGATTGAACTAAAATTTTCTGTCAAAGTTACCATCTAATTTTCCTCCCAAGTGCATTTGTATATGAGTATGTCCTTAAGAAACTTCGCATACTTGGACATGCACTCCAAGGCTTCCACCAATGACAAATTAATTTGCAACTTCTTCAGTTTCTCTAAAAACTTAAAAAACTGGGTGTCCACTTGATGTTGTCTCACCCTTTGTGGATATGGAAGTTTAGGCTTGTAGGGTGGTGGTGGTATATATGGCCTTTCTTCTTCTTTCTCTTCTCCTATCTTCTTACCTTTCCCTTTTTCTTGGTTATCCTTTTGCACATTTTGTTCCTCCACTTGCTTACCACTTCGAAGTGTAATAGCCTTGAGTTGTTTCCTTGGGTTGACTTCAGTGTTGCTTGGAAGACTACCTGCATTTCTAGAAGATAAAGCATTAGCAAATTGACCTACCTGGATCTTTATATTATGGATGGATGAGGCACGGTTCTTTATAATATGATCAAACTTTACCTTCATCCTCTTTTGACTTTTCTCCTGGTTGGAAAACATCCTCTTCTGGTTCTCTTCTTGAGTTGCCAGTTTAGACTCCAAAACATCGATAAACTTGTCCATTTTGCTCCCCATAAATCTAAGTTGATCTTGCTGAAATCTAGGAGGTTCTTGTGGTTTTGCTTGGCCACCTATATTGTTAGTACTTCAAGAACATTTTGGGTGGTTTTTCACCCCAGATTGTAAGTGTTAGAGTAAGGATTATTACCTCTTTGCAGCTGGACAAAGTAATTTATCTGTTCTGTACCACTGGCTCCTAACAAGAAACATTTAGTTGAGTCATGGTTGTTTTGCCCATAGAGCTCACACTTTAATTACATAGCTTTGCCATTAGATAAAGATGCTTCTTTCATATTGCTCAACTACTTAGTAAGGGTAGTGAATTGGGCCTGTAAAGCTGTAACAAAGTCAATTGGGATTATACCTTTTTGCCCCTTTTACCCTTGTCTACTCCTCTCACTTGACCATATAAAACTATTGCTTGCCAATTCTTCCAAAAGGTCATGAGCTGTATCAATAGTCTTTCCCATCAAAGAACCTCCAACAGCTGCTCCTAAGTAGTGAAGTATTTACCATGTTGTCTTGGTCTATAGGAAGTATTTAGCAAGAAATGTTTCAGCTAGCTGCTCCTAAGTAGTGATCTGCCTTGAACTAAGCGAGTTATACCACGCCTTTACCTGATCTCTCAAAGTGAAAGAAAATAATCGCAATTTCATGGCATCATCAGACATCCCATTAAAACTAAAGGTGTCACAGATCTCCAAAAAATTTGCAATATGGGCATTAGGATCTTCGTTGGATAGCCTATAAAATTATACACTACTTTAAAGTATGTTAAGGAGTGTCGGCTTGATCTCAAATTATTAGCTTGAATCGCTAGCTTCACAACTCCTTAAGCACTGAAACCTGGCCTCATAAAGTCCATCATTGTCCTTTCAGCTCCTCCTTGTTCTCCTTCTTCTACTATAATTCTTTGTATAATGTCTTGGTGCTTTGCTCTTCTTAACTCTTGTTCGTGTCTTGTGATATCGAATAACTCTTCATCACTAAATTCAGTTGATCTTCGCATGCTCCTTGAATTCATGCACCTACAAATACACAAGGTAAAGTATCAAAAACTCTTAAATTAAAGTAACCAAAACTAAACAAGATGGTAAACAAACAATCCCTGACAATGACGCCAAAAACTTGTTGAATGAAAAACAGACTACTAGTTTTACGCTCAAAATCACAAATATATAGGTCATGACTTGTAGTAAAAAGTAGATATTGATCCCATAAAGACTGTGCTTAGGCACCACTTAATTCAGATTGATATTTGTTTAAGAACCAAATTTTTTATTAAAATAAACTGAAAAATTAATCTAAATTAAACAACTAATAATGCACAAATAATAACGAAAAAATGCAAAAACTTGGAATTCGATATTTTAACAATCAGTTATCACTTTTTTCCTATTTTATCTCCCTCCTATTTTGTTAATTGAATTATGCCTCACCTAAGATGTCCTAATGTATTAACTACCCTCTCTCAAGGTGTAACTAATTGTCCCTAACAAAATTAAATGGAAATGATTAAGCAATCTCTCAATCGACAAAATCAATCCACCAATTTAGCTAGTTATTAAGTTATCCTATGGGTAATTAGCTAATTAGCCAAGATCTCTCTCTAACTAATCAATTAACTTGATGAATATAGGTCTATAGAGTGTCAATTCTCATTGTACAACCCTACATAAATTACCCAACTTAATCTCTCAATATATTGTAAGGTATAATTTCAAAATTCATCAAAAGCTTTATTCATTCAAATCAACAAAATAGGAGTTCAATAAGAAATTCAAAAGCAATCTCTATAAATAAATTAGCCACTGATGATATCATTAACATCCCCAATAATCAAATAATCCATTATACAAATGCTAGAAGAGAAAAAAAATGAAAGAAAACTATATGAATCAAACTCCTCCTCTTCTTTGCCTGAATTTGGAAAATCTAGTGTTGGTATGTTCTTTTCCCAATTGTTAATGAAAAACCTTGATTCTTTTCCTCTCTTAAGACTCTAAAATTGCATTTTTACTCAAGGAGGCAAGTCTCCACTAATCCTTCTTTTTCTATAGGGATTTGTAACCTTACATAGTCAAGAAAACCTAAAAAATAAGTGAACCCTATGTGTATCTTTGGGTCAGACATCCCACGATTATGGGAATTGGCATGAATCCCACGATCGTGGGTTCTTATGTTATAATTCCTCCACTTCTCTTCTCCTCTTCTTGGTCTCTAGATCAATTACAAAGGTGGCCACCCTCCATTCCTACATCAAAATGATCAATTCTTACCCTAAATCAACATCAAACATAAAAGAAAAACCATAAAGATCAAACTAAACAAAACCTAAAACACCGCAATAATAACCTATTATGCAAGAAAAACATGTCAAATACTTAGAAAAATACACACTAATGCACAACTATCACATGTGTGTTTTTATTTTAGTTTGTTTCTTGCTTATTTTTAAGTTTCCAATCAAAATGAGAAAATGAATAAAACAAATGAAAAAAATATTTTCTCATTTCTATTGATAATGTGTGACCTTCATGACTTGTACATCCTGATTTTGCCTTAAATTTCTGTTCGAGACGATATTTTTATCAAATACGTTAATATGGATATGATTAGGCATTCTTTGCTTTTCCGAACTACGTTAGCTAAATAGCCTACCCATTTTATGATTTTCCTTTTTGATAAGCCCCCTTTGAGCCTTATTAGCCTTTCTTTTTGTATTAACCATATTACATACTTTATACTTAACAAAATGTCCTACCCAAGCCATAAAGCTAGTGGAACATTTGTGATTGGTGAGTTTGTGGATGTACAAAAGTGTAAGTGTGGGGGTGTACATATGTGTGGGTTGGTTAATGTTGGGATGTTTTGTTATCTCTTATCATTGAAATTCCCATGTTGGTGTAGTTTATTTTAATTATCATAAGAAAAGAAAGAAAGAAAAGAGAAAAGAAAAAAGGGAAGAAAAGAAAATGAAAAAGAAAGAAAGAAGAAAAAGAAAAAGAATGAAAAAATTGTTTAAGTAAATTTATCAAGGAATAAGTGCATATGATTTTGCAAAGTTATTCATAATTAATGCATCTTCTCTAGTTGTAATGAATGTGTTATTTAAGTATATTAAATATGAGGTAGATGTTGGCTTGGAAGGTTCACTTTTGTGGTTTCAATGCATTGTCATCAATTGTATGAGTGATTCCTTCAGATTAGTCTATGCTTCCAGTGGTTTGTGTGTGAGAGCTGAATTGGATTGTGAAATATAAGTGCTTCATCGTCATAGCTAACAGTACCTTGTTTTTTATGAGTGTTAACTTGTGCACTTAATGTCACATCGAGTGTTGCTTTGCTTTACTAGCTTTAATGACTTTCATGCTACTTGACCCATGATTTTACATGTGAACATTAGTGGTACCTATAGATATATTTTACTTAAACACATTTTCTGAGTCTACTATTAGATTGCTCAGTTTTCGAAGATGATGCTTCTTGATTGATCATGAGTAGAAGCATTAAATGTTGAATTCTTATTATGATTTTTGAAAGTCATTCATCTTTGGTTATGATTATATAGTCTTGGAAAATATAGGAATTGAGTAAATGTTTCGGGTCTTTGAGCTTAATTTGGATATTTTGCCCGAGGGCAGTTAAAGCTAAATATGGGGAAAATTAATATGTGTTTAATTATTGATACATTTAATCATTTACACTTAGCGATTAATGATACGAAAATGCTTAAGATACTCATTTTAATTCAATATGATTTTAGCTACAATTTGGAAGCAAAGAATTTAAAGTGAGTTGAAAGCACTATATTTGGGCTATTTTTTGAAGATTAATTTTCACTTGTCTTCATGGAGCAAGAAGAAGAAAATTAAAAGGCAAGGAGAAGAAAAAAAAGGAAATGTGAATTTAATAGAGTGATGGCTAGATAATGAAAGGTAGACAAGCAAAGAGTGAAACGACAGCACATTAAGGAGTTAAACAACGACGTTCAAGGAGCAGCAAATGAACAAAATGCAGCACAGTCATAATTGAGAAAAGTTGCGTTAAACCCAACGCATACATTTACGTTTATGCCTGCGTTTCATGCTTAGGTTTAAAGAAAAGGTGAACAGGAGCAGTAGACCATGAAGTTAAATGGTCATATCAATAGCACAATGAGGAGAGAACAAGAGGGCGATAGAAATAAAGAGTAGGGAGGCGTGAATAGTGGCATGGCCAATCTAACATGTTTATTCATCAAATCGATGAATAGGAAAAGAGAATAGAGAGCTTGCGGTAGAAATAAAAGGAGATGTGAATAGTGGAGATAGACCATAATGTTTATTTGTCAAATCAGTGAATAGTAGAGAGAAGAGAGCTTGTGAGAGAAGGGACGAGCTATTAGGGGTTTTGGCTGGGGATAAATTTCATGGGCTAAAGCGTTTTCTTGAAAGATCTATGGAGGGCTAGACATCCTGATGCCAGTTCGGAGGCAACATCGACACCGATGACTCAAGTTAAGCATTTTTTATTATTTTTTTGTTTCTTTCTATCATGAGAAATTGATTATATTATCTTGTATAGATTGATTGGGTATTTGAATGATGATGATTCTAATGCTCTATTGAATCGTTTTTCATGAAAACCCATTGCTAGAATCAAATGCAATACATAATCATTGTATTCTCGATTCATATGTAGCAACTATTGGTTCCAAATCATTAAAGATAACATAACATAGGTTAAATAATCCGAGCTTGTGTGAATATTACCTAGATTGGTTTCTTTTTCTGATTATAAGGTGATTGTATAGATAAAATTAGAGAGCTTATTATAGGTTTCCCAATAACTAGGGTTAATTAACAAGCACTTCGTAATTAACTAGGATCTAAGTTAGAATTGGAATTAACAGAGCTTGTTGTTAATCTACAACCTATAATTGCTAAGAGAGATAAAAGAACAACAAATCAATGAATTATGCTTAATTAAGATGTAGGCCGAGATTGAATCAAAGAACCGAATCATTACTGAATTCCCCAATTTTATCATTTTTTGCATGTTTTCTTCAATTTATTTTCATTAGTTTATTTTATTTTATTTTCTTACTAAATCCAAAACCCCCCATTACCTAAGCATCAATTAATTTCTTTTCATAAGCTAACCAAATACTCCCTGTAATATTGACTTAGACTTACCACTACTACAGTAGTAATCTAGTTATTTTATTTTGACTAACGTTATGACGCACCTGTCAGTGTGCATCATGCTACGTCTTTACCTTTCCTTGTAGAACCTGGCATTATCATAAGCTTGTAACCTTAATTCGTCTAACTAATTTAATTGCAATTCCCCATTTTCTCCAGCTACCTTCTGATCCCAATTTATAGCCTTGATAGCCTAGTAGGCCTTATGCTCAAGTTCCACAGGTAAATGACAAGCTTTCCTATAAATCAGCCTATAAGTCGTTGTCCCAATACTAGTCTTGAAAGCTGTCCTATAAGCCCATACTTCATCATCTAATTTGATTGCCTAATCCTTCCTGGAACTGTTGACAATCTTTTGTAAGATTTTCTTTAATTCTCTATTCACAACCTCTACTTGTTCGTTGGTCTGGGGGTAGTAAGGTATATCTATCCTGTGTTGTACTCCATATCTTTTCATTAATGCTTCAACTAGATTGTTGCAAAAAGGGTACCTTTGTCACTAATAATCACCCATGGCATACCAAATTTGTTGATAATCTTTTTTAGAAGCCTCTGCGCCACTCTACTATCATTTGTTGGTGTCGCCATCACCTCAACTCACTTTGATACATAATCAACACTTACCAAAATATATTTGTTTCTGTAAGAGGATAGAAACGATCCATGAAATTTAGACCCCAAACATCAAAGACTTCAACCTCCAGCATCAAAGACATTGACATCTCGTCTCTTTTCAGTATGTTCCCAAATTCTTTGGCACCTTCACACTTCTTTACCCAATATTGTGCATCCTTAAACAATGTTGGCCAATAAAATCTGTACTCTAAACCCTTGTAGCTGTCCTATTTGCTCCATAATGTCCTGTATAAGGAAAATTATGATAGTGAGTTAAAATAGTATTAATTGCGTTATTAGGAACACATCTCTAAATTAGTCCATCTGCATAATTTTTGTAAAAAAGTGGATATTCCCATATGTACTGCTTACAATCATATTTAAACTTTTTTTGTTACTAGTAAGTTAAATTAGGGAGAATGATACCACTTTTAATGTAAGTGGCAATGTCGACATACCAAGGATGGTCTGATTCTTGTGCCAAGAGTAGCATCTCATTGGGGAATTACTCACTGATTTCTTTTTGTAAACTTGATTCCCCTCCTTCCAATCTTGATAGGTGATCAGCTATGAAATTTTTTGCTACCTTTTTATCCTTAATCACGTTATTAAATTCTTATAGGAGTAGGATCCACCTAATCAACCAAGGCTTGGCATCCTTTTCGGCAAAAAGGTACTTCAGGGATATGTGATCTATATACACAATCACTTTTGAACCAAATAAGAACAAAATTTATCACAAGAAAAAACTACAACTAACAGTTCTTTTTTTTTGTCAAAGTCCTACTGGCGTAGTGAATAGCATGCAACTTCTTGTCCTTACGCTACCCTAGAACACACCTAATTGTGTAATCTCTAGCATCGAACATCGACTCGAATGGCAAGCTCCAATATGGTGGTTGTAACACTGGTGCTGATGTCAACGCCTTCTTTAACCTGTCAAAAGAAACTAAACAATAATTATCAAAAATAAAAGGATCATCTTTAACTAACAAATGAGTAAGGGGTTTAGTAATTAAAGAAAAATCCTTGACGAATCGGCGATAGAACCCAGCATGCCTTAAAAATGCTCAGACCCCTCGAACATTACTTGGCGAAGAAGCTTTATAGATGGCTTCAGTTTTTGCCTTATCCACTTCAATGCCTCTATGAGATGTCTTGTATCCCAAGACTATTCCCTCCTAAGCCATGAAGTGGCATTTTCCCTAATTTAATACTACATAGGCCTCTTCACATCGTTGGAGAACCTTATCCAAAATTTTTAGATACTGCTCAAAGATAGGCATCATACATTTGTAATGTAGCCGGTGCATTGCAAAGTTCGAACGGCATTCGTCTGTATACAAAAGTACTATATGGATATGTGAAAGTTGTCCTGGCTTGATCCTCTTGATAAATGAATATCTTATTGTATCCAAAATACCCATCCAAGAAATAGTAGAATGCATGTCCTGCAACTCTCTCAATCATCTGGTCCATAAAAGGCAGTGGGAAGTGGTCCTTCTTTGTCACTGAGTTGAGCTTCCTGTAATCAATACAAACTCTCCAACCAATGACCGTCCATGTGGAAATCAACTTACCCTTTTCATTTTCCACCACTGTGGTTTCGCTTTTATTTGTTACATACTGAATTGGACTTACCTATTCACTGTTTAAGATTGGGTATATAATTCCTACATCCAATAACTTAATCACCTCCTGTTTCATAACTTCCTGCATATTCGGATTCAAATGCCTTTGCCTATCCCTCACTAGTTTACATCCATCCTTGAGATTTATTCAGTACTTCACAATACTTAGACTTATCCCTCAGATGTCTCTTTCATCCTCCTCCTTATAACTTCTACTACCTTCCTCTCCTAGTCATTACTCAACTGGGTTGAAATAATCACAGGTAATTTTGATTTTCACCTAAAAATGTATACCTCAAGTGTGAAGGTAAAGTTTTTAACTCTAGGGTAGGTGCTCTCTCATTGGAAAGGGGTATGGGTGGCTTGGTCCTCACCAAAATTTCCTTCTCACTTTTCCCTTCTTCCTCTCCATCCTTCTTTCTCTTTTCACTCTCATCTTCTTCATTGAATTCTAATTCCCTCTCACTTTTTGTTTTCACCATTATACCAATTATCTCCTCCACACACTCATCCATCGCATCCGTTCTTATATAACAATCCGGCTCCTCCCTGCTTTTCAAACTCCTATTCATGTTGAACTCAACTTTTTAATCACCAATATGTAAAATTAGAACACCATTATTCATATCAATCAATGCCCGACCAGTATTCATAAATGGGCATCCCAAAATCAATGGACAATTTCTGTCTTTAGCAACATCAAGAATGACAAAGCCAACATGAATCACAAACTTATCTACTTTTACCAAAACATCTTCGACAACTCCGAAAAGCCTTTTTATGGACTGATCAGCTAACTGAATTGTCATTAATGTTGGCTTTATGTCATCCAAGTTCAGCTTCCTGAAAATAGACAATGGCATCAGATTAATACAAGCTCCCAAATCATATAAACATTTAGAAAATTCAATACCATTAACAATACAAGGAATAGAAAAACTACTTGGATCCTTTAGTTTTGATGGCATATTGTTTATGATCATGGAGCTACAATTAGTTGTCAATGCTATTATCTAATTTGAATCCCAAGTTTGCTTGCGAGAAAGTAATTCCTTTAGGAACTTAGCATACTTGGGTATGTGTTCAAAAGCTTTTGGCAAAGAAAAACTTATATACAACTTCTTCAATTTTTTTAAAAATTTGTTGAATTGGGTCTCTACTGGATTCTGACTCACTCTCCCAGGAAATGGTAATTTTGGAACATATAGTGGAGGTGGAACATATAGGGTTTTGTCTTCCTCAGTGACTTTCTACTTACTTTTTTCCTTACTTTTCTCTAGTGGATCAACAATTTCCTTCAAGACTAGCTCTCATAAATCCTTTCCACTTCTCAACTGAATTACCTTTAAATGTTCTTTCTCATAAGGTTCTAACTGTTGGGAAGGTTACCTGGGGGTCTGGTTGATACTACAGTTGCCTGCTGACCCATTTGTACCTCTAGCTTGTAGACTGATGATGCTTGATTTTTAATCAACTAATTAGTCTTCACTTGATAACTTTTTAACGCCTAATCACTCCTTACCTGTGCCTCCTAATATTGTTCACCTTGGACCCAATTGTACCCATCACTTCCATCATCTTTGAAAATTGGGAGCTCAGTTGTGAAAGTTGAGAATCTTTCCTTGCAGTTTGGGCTTCCATTTTTGCCTCTAACCTTGATTCAGTACCTCGAAACTTTGACTCTAAGGCAACATGTGAGTTGCTTTCCTTTTCCTGAAATCCTGGGGATCTTTGAGGTCTCCAATTAGTTCCTACAGGGTTAGCCTAAGAAAAATTTGGATGGTTTTTCCATCCAGCATTATAAGTACCAAAATACAGGTTATTACCTAACCTCTGTTGGAACCCTAAATAATGAGCTTGTTCTGTGCCTTCAGTGCTCATCAAATAACATTCTGATGAATTATGACTGTCTGCTCCAAAAATCTCATAATTTTGATGCATATACTTCAAAGAACTAGATGAAGGTTGAAGATCAATTACCTATTTCCATAATGATGCAATTTATGCAAATAAAGTAGCTGTTGAATTTGCTAATATAACCCCTTTCTATTCCTTCATCTATAGTGGTTTACTCCTTTCATTATACTAAACGAAGTTATTAGCAGCCATGTCTTCAATCAGGTCATATGTAGCATCTATGGTGGTCTTCATCAATGAACATCCTACAGCTACATCAATGGTGCTTCTAGTTGCTGAATTGACCCCATCATAAAGTGTTTGTAGCAAAAATTCCCTAGGTAGATTATGATGGGTACAGCTCCTCTATAACTCTTAAAATGCTCCCATACTTTGTACAATGATTCTACCTTGTATTTTTAAAAGTTGCTAATTTCCTTGATGATCCTTGTTGTCATTGTCATTGGGAAATATTTAGACAAAAAGGCTTGCACCAACTAGTCCCATGTTTTGACTTGTTCTAGAATAAGGGAGTTCATCTATGCTTTTGTTCAATCGTTTAGTATAAAGGGAAACAATCTCATCTTTCGACAACCTGTTTTGCCTAAAAGTATCAAAAATTTTCAAAAATTGTCAATGTGAGTATTAGGATCCTCATGTGGCAAACCATAAAATTGAATATTGCTTTGCAAAATATTAAGTAAAGCAGGCTTGATTTCGAAATTGTTCACATTCGTTAGTAATTTAGCAATTCCTTGTTGGTTTGAGTGAACCCTAGCCACATAAAGTCTATCAAAGTTCTTTCTTCACCACCTTGTTCCCTCTATTTAGCTATTATCTACTCAATTTGATCTTGTCTCCTTGATTTTTCAATTCCTTTTCTACTTTGGTGATGTTAAGTTCTAGCAATTTCTCCGCAACTCTTTCACTCCTTGTGTGCATACACCTATTACACACCAGAAAAGAATATCCAAATAAAAATCAAATCAAAACAATTCAAACCAAACTCGATGCTAGGTACAATCCTCGACAACAGCGCAAAAACTTGATAGATAATTCTCTAAATTTTAAATTAAAACCTCTTATTTTGCAAATATATAGATTAGAAATCGCAGTATCGATAGGTATCGTCCCACAGGGATTGGTTAATTACTAAAATGATCCAAATTTCATTTTCTTCAGGAAACTCAAATAATTAGATTTGGAAGATCCAAAATATAAACATTAAAAGTCATACATACACATTTTAGGATTGTCATGAAAGTAAGAACACAAATTTAGAAAATAGTGAATCAAACTATCAATTTAACAACTTAGGATTGTCATTACCTAATTATGTATTCTCTCACTTTAGCAATGTTCATTATGTTTAGTCCAAAATTTCGTAATGTCCTGGTTCTTTTACTCTCATTACTTGAACCAAATAAGCCCTGTTTAATGATGTAAATGAATTATGTAAGCTCTCACTTCCCATTTTTCACTTAACCATTAAAAGGATATGAACAGACTTTTAGACAGCCACTTTTCCATTCAAGATCTCTCTCTAAATGGCAAGGTAACTTGATATATGGAGTATTGTTGGTGTAAGCCCACTCTTATGGCACTTACTAACATATTTCTTAACTCCATATCTCTATGTGAGCTAAGTATGGACAGCCATATACCATAAACATCAAACACATCTATAACATTGAATAAAGTGAGGTACTATATAGTTTAGGCAATAACAACCCCAATAACTACTTAGAAATCCATCAAAATCTCATCCAACATGCTCATAACATATCCATACATCCTTCTCAATCAATAAAATACAACAAAGAAGTAAGAAAAGAGAAGAAATAAGGCTTATATGTTGAAGAGCAAAGTTGGAATTCTATGGTGGCAACTTTGTTTCTCCTTGAAATCCTTTGATTCGAACTTGAATTCTCTTGATTTTCTGTCAAAAATACGTTATTCTCTCTCCCTTGGATTTCTTGCACGCCATCCTCCTTTTCTAGGGTTTAAAATTGAGTTTTTACACCCCATTTAATGCTTAAAACGACGTAGGAAGGAGGAAGTTATCAGCTGGAATTTTAAAGAAAACTTTATTTTTTGTCTTGACTTCAATCTATGGTATCTTATTGATTTCTTATCCACATTATGCCGTTATTTCACCATTGAAGCTAAATTTCTCCTCTTTCTTTTGGATCAAAAACGAAAAACATCAAATAAGAATTGTATCTTGCGAAAGCTTAACATTGGTGATGGGTCAGCCTACGAAAATTCTAGATTTTCTTTAGATCACATGACTTGCTTTCTCTTTGGTTCTTCTATCCTTCCATCCCTCAAAACAACCTTCAAACCTATTGATTAACAACAAAATTAATCAATTAATCATGCCCAAAGCATATGCAATTCATACCAACATAATGTAAAAAAAAGACGTGTAACAATGCCATGCAAAATTCATGCAAAACCTAATCTTAGAGACCTAATTCACACACATTCATGCATATTCACATACATTTATTATGTAATTATAAGAAACTAAAACAAAACATAAGCTAAACAAGTTAACAATAATCAATTTATCAAGATTAACTGACAAATTATCCTAAAAAAAGTATGTATAAATGCATCCTATCAATGTTAATTTGTGTAGCTCCAGGTCGTAAGAGTAGGATACAGGGAACACCTGCAGGGACCAAGGCCAAAAACTAGGAGTAAAAGTACCTTTGGAATATGTTTTGGTTTAAGATGATTGTCATGTAAAAGAGTAAAGGAAATTATATGTTTTCCTTTTGGATTATCATATAAATATAAAGTTGTAATACTACTTTTGAATGATAATGTTAAGTGATATGAAATTTTGTAAAGTGTATATGTATAACATTGAACAGAAATATATGCCCTAAATGTATGTACAGGAAATTAGTTGTGATGTGTGTGGGTGGTTGTAGATTTCATATAGGATGTGTTACAGAATGTACTCTTATGTTTGGAATTCTAAAAACATTGTTTAAGTATGACTCCCTATTATTTTTAATTATGGAGAAACATGCCACAACCTTTAAACAAAATAGAAGTAAAAGTTTCCTTTTGTTTGGTGTTTTTGAAAATATCACATCACTTGCCCTTTTTTGTTTTTAGAAACTTGATGGCCTTATTTTGGTTTTGTAAAAGCTAATGCATGCTTTTCCTATATTTGGAAATTTATTCATAGAAAAACTAGGATCTTTCTTATGAATCAAATGCATGTTCCCTTAAAATTAGCGTTAAGGTTTTTATAACGATTGGATTGTATACTCAAATTGCGTATTGTGTTTCTAGTTCTTTGTGTGTGTTCTAGGTATAAGTCATGCTTAATCAACCTCCACCAATAGCAGGTTTAACCACTGATAAAACTCCCTCTTCCATCACTATAGGCAACAAAACCAATGGTGATTGTTGCCAATGACAAGGGTGAGTCACTCATGCTTAGGTACAATGCGAAAAGAAGTCAAATGCCTAGGACAAGATAGCACCAAAGGAGGAAGTTGCTAGCACACAAGCTAGAGTATTGAGTACCATTATGTACTGGCCAGAATGTACCGTATCGGCTGAAAAATGGAAGGGTATCGACCATCAATACTGGCCGATACTATTGTTTTCATGTGATACCAGCCAATATATGGCTGGTATCAAAAATACCAATGTATACTGGCCAATATTGTAGCTTCTAAAAACCCAGGGACTTATTAGCAAAATTTAAAAATTGTTGGGGGGGGGGGGGGGGGGGGGGGGGGGGGGGGGGGGGGGGGGGGGGGGGG
>JAOQML010103310.1:0-22813 GCA_027568935.1 Erythroxylum urbanii
AGTAATAGCTAGGCACAAAGCATTTCTTCATTATGGCCTTCATTTCTTCCCATGTCTCAACAGGCCTTTTATTAACTTTTCTTCTACTCAATAGCAACTGATCCTACCAAACAGCAGCATAGTGTGAGAATTCAACTGCCACCAACTTCACTTCACCTTTTTCTCTTCTGAGTAGTTGTGGCAAGGAAATATCATCTCAACTTTCCTTTTCCACCCTAAGTAGGCATCTACATCATTTTTCCCTTGAAAAAGATGTATCTTCATCTTGATGCTATCAATATAAGGTCCACTCTTTCTACTTCTTCTTCTCTTCCTTTTTCATTCCTTGCTATATTACTACCTCTAAATCTACCCCTACCATATCGTCCACCTCTATCTTGATTTATGCCCCTATGCCACTCCTCCTCATCATCCTCATCAAAATCATCATACCCTTCATAATTGTATGTGTTTCGCATCGGAGTAGTAGCATCTCTTCCATTTCCAGAATCTCCTCTACCAATAGATTATGATTCCTCCTTCAATCTCTCAGACCTTTCTTCCATATCACCAAACCTAGAGTTACGCCTCTCAAATTGACGATACATGGCTTGCAAAGTGAAATTATGATCTGTTGGATTCCCTTGATCTTTCTTCAATGCACTATTATCACTTTCATTAGACATGTTAAAACTTGCAAGAAAAAGTTAGAAAGCACCTCACTAGCACTCCTTCACGTGTTTCACTCTAGAACAAAATTTTTACCACTCGTGTTTCACACAAATTATTGGCTTTTCACTAGATAAGCTTTCACCGTACCATTGCTCCTAGTGGTGGGGATTCTCCCTTCTCTTGCCTTTTACCTCTCAAATGATGCCTTGAAGGTTACTCTTTAGAAAGCAATTCAAGCAATAATAAGCAAATAGCAAACAACACAAATTAATTAGAAAAGAACAAGATAAATCCTAGCAAGAAAACAAAATGAACCAAAAAGAAAACTAGAAGCAAATATAATGAACGGACAGCAACAAATTTTCTATGCCAATACACAAATGAAGAATGTGTATGCAATGATTCTTATAAGTAATTGAATAATATGAGTGCAAAATTGTCCAATTCAATGTGTTAGAGGCAAAGATTGGCACAAACACGAAATTAAACAAAGAAACAAGGAAAGACACACCAATTATAACTAAACTCACCCCAAAATCCTGGAACTCAGAGGAACAAGTTCAAATCTGCCCCAAATTGAAAGATAGGTAATTCAATGTGTTTTAATGATTCTTGCACACAAATTAGGCTAATCTGAGTTTACAACCTGAATCTATGCAAAAGAAATGATTGTCTAATTTTGGATTAACAAGAATTGAATATGATTCAAAGAAAACTATCTTGATCAATCTGAAATTTTCTCTCTTATTTTTTTGTGTTTTTCACGATTTCTTTCTTTTCTGATTCCTTTTTCTTTCTTTTTTTGTTTTTTTATGATTTCTTTCTTTTCTGATTTTTTTGGTTTTTCACGTTTTCTTTCAATTCTGATTTTTTTTATTTAGGTATGAAGATCAAGAAAGCAAAGATTCACTAAACAAAAAAAAGAACACGAATTCAGAAACAAAAATTCAAAAAGACACAAAAGAACGTGAAAGATCATATTTGTCACACCCAAAAAGAAGCAAAATTTTCAAAGAAACAAACAAGAAAGAAAGCATAAAAAGATACGTATGAGTTCAATAAAATTAAGACAAAGCTCTGATGCCAAGAAGATATGGAAATCCCAAGAAATCTGAGTTCTTGAAACCCCCTAATTCTATTAGTTCATTACCCAACTTTCTATCCCAAGAACATGCTAGATCAAACCCCAATTTCGTGAATTGAGACCCATTCCTAAAGAAGTCAGAAACTAATTCATGTTGCAATTACTTACTTGTTGTTGCAAATTAATTTCCTGAAGTAACCAAGAAGGCAATCACACATCTCTTGAAGAAATCCAAATTCTAGAAATTTTATTGACGAATGATGCAAAAGTGGTCTTACAGCCCTTATTTTATTCTATTTATATTATGGAAAATAAGATGACCTAAACTTTTAAAGAAAAAAAATGGGCTTAATATAATCAGCCCATAAACAAGTTCAAATCTTAAACTAAATAAAAGCAAACAATGGGCTTAATATAAATAGCCTATAAAAAAAGTTCAAAACTTAAACTAAATAAAATCAACGAAATTACAAGCTCAAATAATACAATCAGCCCTTTTACAAGAGAAATTGAGTTTGTTTTCAAAATTGGCAAAGTACTAGCCTGTTCATGCCTCCCTTAGCCAAATTACAAGCTTTGCCATGCCTTGGTCTTCCTCCATAGATGTCATGGCGTCATCATCAATTTGAGATGTGATTAAGCCTTGAACAAATCCTTGTATAGCTTGCTTGAGCTTTAAAGCTTGCTGCCTTGTAATTAGTCCGCTAAATATAGAAAGCTTGTCTTACTGAGCAGTGTTGTAGTGTTGAACCTCCTTGCCATCCTTGCCAAGGCTAGTTATATCTTTCTCTCCCTCCTTAAAAGGATTCGTCCTCTAATCATCCCCTACATTATCAAAGGGAGAAAGGTCAACAACATTAAAAGTAGTAGACACTTGATACTCACCTGGAAAATCAATCCTATAGGCATTATCATTAATCCTTTCAAGCATTTGAAATGTTCCATCGCCTCTAGGATCCAACTTTGATTTCCTTTGCTTAGGAAACCTCTCCTTCCTGAAATGCATCTAAGCCCAATCACCATGTTCAAATCTCATCAACTTGCACCCTTGATTAGCCCTGTCAGCATTTGCTTCATTACATTTCTCTATTTGCTGCCTCGCCTTCTCATGAATGCTCTTCACCAATTCAGCCCTATGTTGTCCATCCCTGCTAGATATCTCATTTAATGGCAGAGGACACAAATCCAAAGGTGTTAAAGGGTTAAATCATCCACAAACTATCTCAAATGGAGAATAACCAATAGTAGAATGAATGTTCCTATTATATGCAAATTCAACCATAGGCAAACATTCTTCCCAAGTTTTAAGATTTTTACCCACAACAGCATACAAAAGAGAACCATCTGTTTGAGGATGAAATGTAGTAGAAAATAAAAGTTTAGTACCTAATTTCTCCCAAAGCACACGCCAATAGTGACGTAAGAACTTTACATCACGGTCAGAAATAATGGTCTTAGGAACACCATGCAAACGCACAACATCCTTAAAGAACAAATCAGCAATATTCGTGGCATCATCAATTTTATGACATGCAATGAAGTGTGCCATTTTACTAAATCTATTAACAACCACAAATATGTTATCCCTACCTTTTTTGGTCGTAGGCAGTTCTAAAATAAAGTCCATAGATATGTAAATCCAAGGATGCTTAGGCACAGGCAAAGGGGTATACAAACCATATGGATGGGTCTTTGATTTCGCATGTCTGCATACAACACACCTAGAACAGACTTTCTCAACATTTTTTCTCATATTAGGCCAATAAAAATGTTCACTAAGTATGTCATATGTCTTTTGCATGCCAAAATGACCCATCAAAACCCCACAATGTGATTCACGCTCTAGTATGTCACACATAAAGCAAATGGGCACATAAAGCTTATTCTCCCTAAATAAGTACCCATCATGCCTATAAAACTTTTAAAATGCAGCATGCTCACTCGCACCATAAACATTCCCAAAATTAAAATATGAAGTATACAAATCTTTAATAAACTCAAATCTAAGCATTTTAGAACTTAAAGTATTGATTAGAGTGTATCTTCTTGATAGTACATTAGCTACTACATTTTCCTTACCTTGCTTGTACTTGATCACATATGGAAAAGTTTCAATGAACTTTAACCATCTTGCATGTCTCTTGTTCAACTTACCTTGGTCTTTCATATGCTTAAGTGATTCATGGTCTGACTGCACTATAAACTCCTTTGGCCATAAGTAGTGTTGCCAAGTGTCCAATGCTCTCACCAAGGCATAAAGCTCCTTGTCATAAGTGGAATAGTTCAGTTGTGGTCTATGAAGCTTTTTACTAAAGAAAGCAATAGGATGCCTACCCTGCATCCAAACAGCACCAATACCTATCCCAGAAGCATCACATTTAATTTCAAAAGCTTCATCAAAGTTAAGCAAACTTGGAATAGGTGCAGAACACAGTTTATCTTTCAAAGTATTAAATGCAAGTTCTTGTGCCTCATTCCATTTAAAGCCAACATCCTTTTTAATTATTTCAGTCAATGGTGCAGCAATGGTGCTAAAGTCCTTAACAAAACGTCTATAAAAGCTACCCAAACTATGAAAGCTACACACATCACTAACCGACTTAGGTGTAGGCTAGTCCTTGATAGCCTTAAACTTCTCCTCATCAACATGAACACCACGGGTAGAAATAACAAAGCCAAGAAACACAACTTTATCCATACAAAAAGATCACTTTTTAAGCTTGGCATACAACTTTTCACTTTTAAGTGCCTCAAGTACAGATTTAAGATGTAAAACATGCTCATATAAAAATTTGCTATAAATCAGAATATCATCAAAGTATACAACTACAAACTTGCCAATAAATTCACGCAAAATATGGTTTATCAATCTCAAGAAAGTGCTAGGTGCGTTTAAAACCAAATGGCATGACCACCCATTCATACAAGCCTTATTTAGTTTTAAAAGCAACTTTCCATTCATCTCCTACTTTCGTCCTAATATGATGATATCCACTCATGAGATCAATTTTTGTAAAGAAACATGCACCATGTAACTCATGAGATCAATTTTTGTAAAGAAACGTGCACCATGTAACTCATTAAGTATATCATCTAGTCTAAGAATGGGGTGGCAGTACTTTACTGTTATTTTATTTACTGCCCTGCAATCCACTCACATGCGCCATTTTCCATCCTTCTTTGGCACTAACAACACAGGACTGCACATGGGCTTAAGCTTTCCCCTACGCCTCCTTTAGCAAAATTACAAGCTTTGTTATGCCTTGGTCTTCCTCCATAAACGTCATGGCCTTATCATGAATTTGAGATGTGATTAAGCCTTGAACAAACCCTTGCATAGCTTGCTTGAGCTATGAAGCTTGCTGCCTTGTAATTGGTACACTAAACATAGAAAGCTTGTCTTATTGAGTAACATTGTGGTGTTGAACCTCCTTGCCATCCTTACCAACGTTGATTGTGTCATAGCTAGCCATCTTGGTAACCAAATATCATTTAAAAACATCCATAAATTATTAGTCGCAAAGTTCGGTACTTATAAGTAATTATTACTTTTGTTATGTAAAATCATGTAAATAGCTTCGTCAAGAACCTAAAAAGTATCAAAGCAACAAAAACTACTAAACTTAACCCAGCGATTGAGACAAGGTGGTCAAAATTATAGCTCATAACTTCAGAAAAAGGGATAAGAATTGCTCATTAAATTTAAAGGTAAAAAGAGCGTCAAATTTGCTCAAGGAATCTATATAACATCAACCATACATAAGAGCAACATATCATGTCAAAGAGAGCGGTTAAAGAACTTTTGAAGTTAGCCTGCCTTTTACTTTTGAATATGTGAATTTTCATACGCCATGTCAAACCACTAATCTACATCTTTGATTAGGAGTATTCACTTTTCAGTCATAAAGTCTTAGTTTAAGTTAACAAACTTTGAAGCTAAAAATGGTTTATGCTTTAATAATAATGGAAAGGAAAAGATTTTCTATAAACTAGCCTCAATAATGTTGTGCAAAGGATAAGATTTTCCATAGACCAACCTGTACTTAAGTGCTCCACAATCTTTTCCAGTATCCTTATTGGTTCCCTATTAGTAACTTCCGCTTGTTCACTAGTCTAATGATGATAGATTCTAGCCATTTTCTGTAACTAAACATTATTTAATCACATCCATAAATTATTAGCTGCAAAGTTCTATATGTATAAGCATTCATTACTTTAGTTATGCAAAATCATGTAAATTGCTTCGTCAAGAACATAAAAAGTACTAGAGCATCAAAAACTACTAAACTTAACCTAACTATTGAGACAAGATGGTCAAAACAAGAGCTCATAGCTTCAGAAACAAGCATAAAGCTTTTTTGTTCATTAAACTTTAAGCTAAAAAGAGCACCAAATTTGCTCGGGGACTCCATTGAACATCAACTTTACATAAGAGGAACGTATCATGTCAGAGAGAGCAGTTAAAGATCATTTGAACTTAGCCATGCCGATACTTTGCCTTTTATTTTAGAATTTGTGAATTTTTAACCGCCATGTCGAACCACTCTTAACTCTTTGATTTGGAGTATTCATTTTTCACCTATAAAGTCTCGGTTTAAGATAAGAAGCTTTGAAGCTAAAAATGGTTTATGGTCTAATATTAATGGAAAGAGCAATATTTTTTGTAAACTAGGTTCAATGATGTGGTGGAAAGGACAAGATTTTTCACAAACAAACCTATACTTAAGTGCTCCACAATCTTTTCCAATATCCTTTTTGTTTCCCTATCAGTGACTTCCACTTATCCACTAGTCTAATGATGATAGATGTTAGCCATTTTGTGTAACCAAATATCATTTAAACACATCTATAAATTATTGGTCGCAAAGTCTTGTATTTATGGGCAATTATTACTTTGGTTATGCAAATCATGTAAATAGCTTCGTCAAGAACTTAAAAACTACCATAGCATCAAAAACTACCAACCTTAACCTAGAAATTGAGACAAGCTGGTCAACATGAGAGCTCATAACTTCAGAAACAAGGGTAAAACTTTTTCGCTCTTTAAACTTTAATCTAAAAAGAGCACCAAATTTACTCAGGGAATCTAACATCAGCCTTACATAAGATCAACTTATCATGTCTTAGAGAGTAGTTAAAGATCTTTTGCGCTTAGTCGTGCCTTTACTTTGCCTATTATTTTTAGATTTGTGAATTTTCATATGCCATATCGAACCACTCATATAACTCCTTGATTTGGAGTATTCACTTTTCACCTATAATGTCTTAGTTTATGCTAAGAAACTTTGAAGCTAAAAATCATTTATGCTCTGATATTAATGGAAAGGACAAGATTTTCCATAAACTAGCCTCAATGATGTGCTGCGAAGGACAAGATTTTCCACATACCAACCTCTGCATAAGTGCTCCACAATCTTTTCCAGTGTCCTTTTCAATTCCTTGCTAGTGACTTTCACTTGTCCTCTAGTCTAATGATGATAGATCCATTTTGTGTAACCAAATATAATTTAAAAACATCCATAAATTATTGACTGCAAAATTTTGTACTTATAAGCAATTATTACTTTAGTTATGTCAAATCATGTAAATAGCTTCATCAAGAACTTAAAAAATACCAGAACATCAAAAACTACTAAACTTAACCCTGCTATTGAGACAACATGGTCAAATTTAGAGCTCATAGCTTCAGAAACAAGTATAAATCTTTTTTTCCATTTAAAGTTTAAGCAAAAAGGACCACCAAATTTGCTCAGGGAATCCATCTAACATGAACCTTACATAAGAGCAACATATCATGTCAAAGAGAGTAGTTAAAGATCTTTTGAAGTTGGCCCTCCCTTTACTTTGCCTTTTACTTTTTAATATGTGAATTTTCATCTGCCATGTAGACCACTCATCTAACTCTTTCATTTGGAGTTTTTACTTTTCACCTATAATGTCTTGGTTTAAGTTAAGAAGCTTTGAAGCTAAAAATGGTTTATGCTCTAATATTAATGGAAAGGGAAAGATTTTTTGTAAACTAGCCTCAATGTTGTGCTACAAAGGACAAAATTTTCCACAGATCAACCTATACTTAAGTGCTCCACAATCTTTTCCGGTGTCCTTTTCGGTTCCTTGCTAGTGAATTTCACTTGTCCTCTAGTCTAATGATGATAGATCCATTTTGCGTAACCAAATATCATTTAAAAACATCCATAAATTATTGGTTGCAAAATTTGTACTTATAAGCAATTATTACTTTAGTTATGTCAAATCATGTAACTAGTATCGTCAAGAACTTAAAAATGCCATGGTATCAAAAACTTAACCTAGCAATTGAGACAAGATGGTCCAAATTGGAGCTCATAGCTTCAGAAACAAGGATAAAGCTATTTTGCTTATTAAAATTTAAGCTAAAAAGAGCATCAAATTTGCTCAGGGAATCCATCTAACATCAACTTTATATATAAGGAACATATCATGTCGAAGAGAGTAGTTAAAGATCTTTTGAAGTTAGCCATGCCTTTACTTTGCCTTTTATTTTTAAATATGTGAATTTTCATATGCAGGTCGAACCACTGTTAACTCTTTGACTTGGAGTATTCACTTTTCACCTATAAAGTCTCAGTTTAAGTTAAGAAAGTTTGAAGCTAAAAAGGGTTTATGGTCTAATATTAATGGAAAGGACAGATATTCCATAAACTAGCCTTAGTGACGTGGTGCAAAGGACAAAATGTTCCACCAATCAACGTGTACTTAAGTGCCCCACAATCTTTTCCAGCATCCTTTTTGGTTCCCTGTTAGTCACTTCCACTTGTGCATTAGTCTAATGATGGCAGATCCATTTTGTGTAATCAAATATCATTTAAGAACATCCGTAAATTATTGGTTGTAAAGTTCACTAAACTTAACCCAGCTATTGAGAAAAGATGGCCAAAATTAGATCTCATAGCTTCAGAAACAAGAATACTGCTTTTCTGCTCATTAAACTTTAAGTTAAAAAGAGCGCCAAATTTGTTCAAGGAATCCATCTAACATCAACTTTACATAAGAGGAACATATCATGTCAGAGAGAGCAGTTAAAGAACTTTTGAAGTTAGCCATGCCTTTACTTTTCCTTTTTTTTTAATATGTGAATTTTCATATGCCATGTCAAACCACTCATCTAACTCTTTGATTCAGAGTACTCATTTTTCACCTATAATGTCTTGGTTAAGTTAAGAAAGTTTGAAGCTAAAAAGGGTTTATGCTCTAATATTAATGGAAAGGACAAGATATTCCATAAACTAGCCTCAATGATGTGGTGCAAAGGACAAGATTTTCCACAGATGAACTTGTACTTAAGTGCTCCACAATCTTTTCCAGTGTCCTTTTTGGTTCCCTGTTAGTGACTTCCACTTGTCCACTAGTCTAATGATGGTAGATCCATTTTATGTAATCAAATATCATTTAAAAATATCCATAAATTATTGGTTACAAGGTTCTGTACTACTAAACTTAACCCGGCTATTGAGACAAGATGGTCAAAATTAGATCTCTCATAGCTTCAGAAACAAGGATAAGGCTTTTTTACTTGTTAAACTTTAAGGTAAAAAGTGCACCAAATTTGCTAAGGGAATCCATCTAACATCAACTTTACATAAGAGGAACATATCATTTCAATTACAGCGGTTAATGATCTTTTGAACTTGGCCATGCCTGTACTTTGCCTTTTATTCTTGAATATGTGAGTTTTCGTATGTCATATTGAACCACTCATCTAACTCTTTGATTTGGAGTATTAACTTTTCACCTATATTTTCCTTGTTCAAAGTTAAGAGAGTTTGAAGCTAAAAATGGTTTATGCATTTATATTAATGGAAAGGATAAGATTTTCCATAAACTAGCCTCAATGATGTGGTGCAAAGGACAAAATTTTCCACAGACCATCACGTAATTAGGTGCTCCATAATCTTCTCCACTGTCCTTTTCGGTTCCCTGTTAGGGACTTCCACTTGTCCACTAGCCTTGATGATGATAGATCCATTTTACGTAACTAATATCATTTAAACATATCTGTAAATTATTGGCTGCAAAGTTCTGTACTTATAGGCAATTATTACCTTGGTTTTGTCAAATCAAGTAAATAGCTTTGTCATGAACTCAAAAAGTACCCTAGCATAAAAAACTACCAAAACTTAACCTAGTGATTGAGGCAAGATGGTCAAAATTAGAGCCCATAGTAAAGAAACAAGGATAAGGCTTTTTTGCTCATTAAACTTCAAGCTAAAAAGAGCATAAAATTTGCTAAGGGGATACATCTAAAATTTGACGTTAGCCATGCCTTTACTTTGCCTTTTTTTATTGAATATGTGAGTTTTCATATGCAATGTCAAACCACTCATCTAAATCTTTGATTTGGAATATTCACTTTCTCCCTCAACTTAAGTGTTGCACAATCTTGTCCAGTGTCCTTTTCGATTCCTTGTTAGTGGCTTCCACTTGTCCTCAAGTCTAATGATGATACATCCATTTTGTGCTACCAAGTATCATTTAAAAAATCCATAAATTATTGATTGCAAAGTTTTGTACTTCTAAGCAATTATTATTACTTTAGTTATGTCAAATCATGTAAACAGCTTCGTCAATAATTAAAGCGTACCATTGTATCAAAAACTACAAAAATTAACCCATCAATTGAAACAAGATGGTCAAAATTAGAGATCATAGCTTCAGAAACAAGCATAAAGCTTTTTCTCTCATTAAACTTTAATCTAAAAAGAGCACCAAATTTACTCAAGGAATCCGTTTTAGATCAACCTTACATAAGAGCAACATATCATTCCAAAGAAATCAGTTAAAGATATTTTGAATTTAGCCATGCCTTTAATTTGACGTTTATTTTTGAATGTGATGTGAACCAAATAGAGATGAACCCTAGAAACCCTACAAGAATATGATTTTATGATCCCAAGAAACCTAAACACAAATCTGGTTTTGATGGACCGTGACCCTTTCTCTAAAAAGACAAGAACTTTGGTATAAAGAACCTACACCTAAGAAACAATGAAACTAGAAACTTAGACTATATTAAAGTCTAAACCCAAGGAATACTAAAACTTGAATGAAGGTTATAATGGAAGTGCTGTGAATGCCACAAAGAAAGGATTCCTTTGATAATTTCTGGGTTTGATCTTTCAAGAAATCAAGGAGAAAACTCTCTCTATTTTCCAATTGAATAATCTGAATTCCTCCTTCATAATGAACGTCCAAGACCCTATAAATACTAATTCTAATAGAACTCTAAGAAACAAGGTCATAACAAATCTGATTTGACCAAGTCTCTAACTTCCTAATCTGATATGTATCACACCAATCCTAGTACATGTAGGATTCTAAGACAAGATAAGCCTAATATGAATTTAACAAACTAATCCTACTTGTAGCAAAAGTCTAAGTCATGCCAATCCCACTTGGGATAGTATTGTAAGACTTAATTACGATTCAAACTCTAACTAATCAAATATGATCCAAATCTGATCTAAAGACATCCAAACAGATTTAAACATAACCAAAGCCTCCCTAACATAGAATTTTGGCTATATGAAGAAAATATAACCAAATAAACAAATACTTGAGTCTTGAACATAATTCATTGTCTAAACATGTGATCTTCAAGAATCTGTTCAAGAATCCACAGCCCAAACATGTAATCTTCAAGATTGGTTTAGTCTTCCACAACCTTGATACAATGGATCAAGATTGGATCTCCCTCTTCCAGGCCTACCTTGAATGGCTTGTTCTTGCATACTGAATACTTCAATTCGGCCCAATTGTCCAAATCAACCCAAGTTTTGTGCACCAGTCCTTGCATGGCTTCCTCGATCTTCTTGGATCTTGATCTTGAGATTGGCCCACTAGGAACTTATAATGGATCATTGGTAGTAACTTGTCCACCTATAGCAACATGCTTCCCACGTGAATCTCCATGTAATCCTCAATCCATGGTAGCAAGCTTTCCAACAACAGCATGTTGACCTTGCTTCTCATCAGAAACTTTGAAGTTAAAAATGCTTTATGATCTAATATTAACAGAAAAGACAAGATTTTTAATAAACTAGCCTCAATGATGTTGTGCAAAAGAAAAGATTTTCCATGGACCAACCTCTACTTAAGTGCTCCACAATCTTTTCCAGTGTCCTTTTTAGTTCCTTGGTGACTTTCACTTGTCCTCTAGTCTAATGATGACAACTCCATTTTGAGTAACCAAATATCATTTAAAAGCATCCATAAATTATTGTTTGCAAAGTTTTGTACTTATAAGCAACTATTACTTTAGTCATGTCAAATCATGTAAGTAGCTTCGTCAAGATATTAAAAAGTACCAGAGCATCAAAAACTACTAAACTTAACCCAGCGATTGAGATAAGATGGTCAAAATTAGAGCTCATAGCTTCAGAAACAAGGATAAGGATTTTTTTCCTCATTAAATTTTAATCTGAAAAGAGGACCAAATTATCTCAAGGAATCTATCTAACATCAACCATACATAACAGCAACATATCATGTCAAAGAGAGCAGTTAAAGATCTTTTGAAGTTAGCCATGCCTTCAGCTTGCCTTTTATTTTTGAATATGTGAATTTTCATATGCCATGTCGAACCACTCAAAACTCATTGATTTGGAATATTCACTTTCCACCTATACAGTCTTGGTTTAAGTTGACAAACTTTGAAGCTAAAAATAATTTATGCTTTAATATTAATGGAAAGGGCAAGATTTTCCATAAACTAGCCTCAACGATGTGATGCAAAGGAGAAGATTTTCCACAAACCAACCTCTACTTAAGTGCTCCACAATCTTTTCCAGTGTCCTTTTTTGGTTCCCTGTTAATGACTTCCAATTGTCCACTAGTCTAATGACGATAGATGCTAGGCTTTTTATGTAACCAAATATCATTTAAGCACATCCATAAATTATTTGTTATAAGGTTGTGAACCAGTAAGAAATTATTACTTTAGTTATGTCAAATACTGTAAATAGCATCGTCAAGAACTTAAAAACTACCAAAGCATCAAAAACTAACAAACTTAACCCAACCATTGAGACAAGATGGTCAAAATAAGAGCCCATAGTTTCATAAAAAATGATAAGGCTTTTTTTCTCCTTAAACTTTAAGCTAAAAGGAGCACCAAATTTGCTCAAGGAATCCATCTAACATCAACTTTACATAAGAGCAACATATCATGTCAAAGAGAGTATTTAAAGATCTTTTGAAGTTAAAAATGCCTTTAGTTTGCCTTTCATTTTTTAATATGTTAATTTTAGTGTGCCATGTCGAACCACTCATCTAACTCATTGGTTTGGAGTATTCACTTTTCACTTATAGAGTCTTGGTTTAAGTCAAGAAACTTTGAAGCTTAAAATGCTTTACGTTCTTAATATTAATTGAAAGGACAAGATATTCCATAAACTAGCTTCAATGATGTGGTGCAAAGGATAAGATTTCCCACATTCCAATCTCTACTGAAGTGCTCCAAAATCTTTTCCAATTTCCTTTTTCGTTCCCTATTAGTGGCTTCTACTTGTTCACTACTCTAATGATGATATATGCTAGCCATTTTCTATAAACAAATATCATTTAAACACATCCATAAATTATTAGCTACAAATTATGTACTTATAAGCAATTAATATTTTAGTTATGTAAAATCATGTAAACAGCTTCATCAAGAACTTAAAAAGTACCATAGACCCAAAATCTGACAAACTTAACCCAGTGATTGAGACAAGGTGGTCAAAATAAGAGCTCATTGTTTCATAAACAAGGATAAGGCTTTTTTGCTCATTAAACTTTAAGCTAAAAAGAGCTCCAAATTTGCTCAGGGAATCCATCTAACGTCAACGTTACATATGAGCATCATATCATGTCAAAGAGAGTAGTTAAAGATCTTTTGAAGTTAGCAATGCCTTTACTTTGCCTTTTATTTTTGAACATGTGAATTTTCATATGCCATGTCGAACCACTCATCTAACTCCTTGATTTGGAGTATTCACTTTTCACCTATAAAGTCTTGGTTGAAGTTAAGAAACTTTGAAACTAAAAATAGTTTCTGCTCTAATGTTAGTGGAAAGGAGAAGATTTTCCATAAACTAGCTTCAATGATGTGGTGCAAAGGAAAAGATTTCCCACATACCAATCTCTACTTAAGTGGTCCATAATCTTTTCCACTTTCCTTTTTGGTTCCCTGTTAGTGACTTCCATTTGTCCACTACTCTAATGATGATAGATACTAGCCTTTTTGTGTAACCAAATATCATTTAAACACATCCATAAATTATTACCAGCAAAGTTTTGTACTTATAAGCAATTATTACTTTAGTTATGTAAAATCATGTAAATAGCTTCGTCAAGAATTTAAAAAGTACCAGAGCATAAAAAACTACTAAACTTAACCCAGAGATTGAGACAAGATGGTCAAAGTTAGAGCTCATAGCTTCAAAATCAAGGATAAGGATTTTTTGGTCATTAAATTTTAACCTAAAAAGTGGACCAAATTATCTCAAGGAATCTAACATCAACCTTACATAACAGCAACATATCATGCCAAAGAGAGCAGTTAAAGATCTTTTGAAGTTAGCTATGCCTTTAGTTTGCCTTTTATTTTTGAATATGTGAATTTTTGTATGTAATGTCGAACCACTCATCTAGCTCTTTGATTTGGAGTATTCAATTTTCACCTATAAAGTCTTGGTTTTAGTTAAGAAACTTTGAGGCTAAAAATGGTTTATGTTATAATATTAGTGGAAATCAGAAAATTTTCCATAAACTAGCCTCAATGATGTGCGGTAAAGACAAGATTTTCCACATACCAACCTGTACTTAAGTGCTCCACAATCTTTTCCACTATCCTTTTCGGTTCCTTATTATTGACTTTCACTTTTCCACTACTCTAATGATGTTAGATGCTAGCTTTTTTGTATAACCAAATATTTTTTAAACACTTCCATTAATTATTAGCTGCAAAGTTCTATACTTATGAGTAGTTATCACTTTAATTATGTCAAATCAAGTAAATAGCTTCGTTAAGAACTTAAAAAGCACCCTAGCATCAGAAACTATCAAAATTTAACCCAATGATTGAGATAAGATGGTCAAAATTAGAGCTTATAGCTTTAGAAAGAAGAACAAGGCTTTTTTTCTCATTAACTTTAACCTAAAAAGAGCACCAAATTTGCTCAGGGAATCCATCTAACATCAACTTTACATAAGAGGAACATATCATGTCAAAGAGAGCAGTTAAAGATCTTTTAAAGTCAGCTATGCCTTTAGTTTGCCTTTTATTTTTGAATATGTGAATTTTCGTATGCCATGTCGAACCACTCATCTAACTCTTTGATTTGGAGTATTCACTTTTCACCTATAAAGTCTTGATTTTAGTTAAGAAACTTTGAGGCTAAAAACGGTTTATGCTCTAATATTAGTGGAAACGACAAGATTTTCCGTAAACTAGCCTCAATGATGTGGGGCAAAGACAAGATTTTCCACATGCCAACCTGTACTTAAGTGCTCCATAATCTCTTCCATTGTCCTTTTTGGATCCCCATTAGTGGCTTCCATTAGTTCACTACTCTAATGATAATATATGCTAGCCTTTTTATGTAACCAAATATTATTTAGACTCATCCATAAATTATTGGCTACAAATTCTATACTTAAAAGTAGTTAATACTTTACCTATGTAAAATCATGTAAATATCTTCGTCAAGAACTTAAAAAGTGCCATAGCAAAAAAAACTGACAAACTTATCCTAGCGATTGAGACAAGGTGGTCAAAATAAAAGCTCATTGTTTCATAAACAAGGATAATGCTTTTTTACTCATTAACGTTTAAGCTAAAAATAGCTCCAAATTTGCTCACGGAATCCAACTAACGTCAACTTTACATAAGAGCAAAATTTCATGTCAAAGAGAGTAGTTAATGATCTTTTGAAGTTAGCAATGCCTTTACTTTGAATTTTTGTTTTTGAATATGTGAATTTTCATATGCCATATCGAACCACTCATTTAACTCCTTGATTTGGAGTATTCAATTTTCACCTATAAAGTCTTGGTTGAAGAAACTTTGAAGCTAAAATAGTTTATGCTCTAATATTAATGAAAAGGACAAGATTTTTTGTAAACTAGCTTCAATGATATTGTGTAAAAGACAAGATTGCTGACATACCAATCTCTACTTAAATGCTTCATAATCTTTTCCAATTTCCTTTTTGGTTCCCTATTAGTGACTTCCATTTATCCACTACTCTAATGATGATAGATGCAAGCCTTTTTGTGTAACCAAATATCAGTCAAACTTCTCCATAAGTTATTGCCATCAAAGTTTTGTACTTATATGAAATTATTACTTTAGTTATGTAAAATCATGTAAATAGCTTCATTAAGAATTTAAAAAGTACCAGAGCATCAAAAACTACTAAACTTAACCCAGCAATTGAGACAAGGTAGTCAAACTTAAAGTTCATTACTTCATAAACAAGGATAAGGCTTTTTTGCTCATTAAAGTTTAAGCTAAAAAGAGCTCCAAATTTACTCAGGGAATCCATCTAACGTCAACTTTACATAAGAGCAACATATCATATCAAAGAGAGTCGTTAAAATTCTTTTCAAGTTAGAAATTTCCCTTTTATTTTTGAATATGTGAATTTTCATATGTGATGTCGAACCACTAATCTAACTCCTTGATTTGGAGTATTCACTTTTCACCTACAAAGTCTTGGTTTAAGTTAAGAAACTTTGAAGCTAAAAATGGTTTATGCTCTAATGTTAATGGAAAGGATAAGATTTTCCATAAACTACCTTCAATGATGTGGTGCAAAGGACAAGATTTCCCACATACCAATCTCTACTTAAGTGCTCCATAATCTTTTCCAGTTGCCTTTTTGGTTGCCTATTAGTGACTTCCATTTGCTCACTACTAGAATGATGATAGATGCTAGCCCTTTTGTGTAACAAACTATCATTTAAACACATCCATAAATTATTAGGAACAAAGTTTTGTACTTATAAGTAGTTATTACTTTAGTAATGTAAAATCACGTAAATAGCTTCGTCAAGAATTTAAAAAGTACCAGAGCATCAAAAACTATTAAACTTAACCCAGCGATTGAGACAAGATGATCAAAATTAGAGCTCATAGCTTTAGAAACAAGGATAAGGACTTTTTGCTCACTAAATTTTAACCTGCAAAGAGGACCAAATGATCTCAGGTAATCTATCTAACATCGACCTTACATAACAGCAACATATCATGTCAAAGAGAGCAGTTAAAGATCTTTTGAAGTTAGCTATGCCTTTAGTGTGCCTTTTATTTTTGAATATGTGAATTTTCGTATGCCATGTTGAACCACTCATCTAACTCCTTGATTTGGAGTATTCAATTTTCACTTACAAGGTCTTCGTTTAAGTTAAGAAACTTTGAAGCTAAAAATGGTTTATGCTCTAATGTTAATGTAAATGGCAAGTTTTTTCATAAACTAGCTTAATGATGTGGTGTAAAGGACAAGATTTCCCACGTACCATTTTCTACTTAAGTGCTCCATAATCTTTTCCAGTTTCCTTTTTGGTTCCCTATTAGTGACTTCCATTTTTTCACTACTCTAATGATGATAGATGCTAGCCTTTTTATGTAACCAAATATCATTTTAACGCATCCATAAATTATTACCAGCAAAGTTTTGTACTTATAGGCAATTATTACTTTAGTTATATAAAATCAGGTAAATAGTGAAGTAAATCACACGTTAATATAAAATTCACGTACAATATACGATATACATAAGAAGGGGGTTAAATTGTGTATTCTTTTCGTGAATACAAAAACTTTAGTATATCTTATTAAGAACTTTTCCAATTGTTAAAAGAATTCTGCAAAAGTTATACAAAACTAGTTACGTAGTTAAATCGCAAATAAATTCTATGTACTTGTTTAAAAACAAAATAGAATAAAGTGTGCGGTTAGAAGATAGACGCTGCTATTTTTATACTGGTTCACCCTAAACTATGGGCTACGTCCAGTCCTCAGAGTTCTTCTGAGATTTCACTATACTTCGACAAATTTTACAAGTATTCTTTCTTCCCTTCCAGAGCCTCTTCAGGTCTCTTACACAAAGTATTCTTTCTGCTATCTTAGCCTCTCCAAGCTCTTAGTCTTTTCTTTCTCTCATTAGAATATTAAATTTGCTTAGGAAATCCATCAAACATAAACTTTACATAAGAGGAGCATATCATGTCAAAGAGAGCAGTTAAAGATCTTTTGAAGTTAGCCATTCCTTTACTTTGCTTTTTATTTTTGAATATGTGAATTTTCATATGCGATGTCAAACCACTCATCTAACTCTTTGATTTGGAGTATTCAATTTTCACCTATAAAGTCTTGGTTTAAGTTAAGAAACTTTGAGGCTAAAAATGGTTTATGCTATAATATTTGTGCAAACAACAAGATTTTCCATAAACTAACCTCAATGATGTGGTGCAAAGGACAAGATTTTCCACATAACCACCTGAACCTAAGTGCTCCATAATCTTTTCCAGTTTCCTTTTTGGTTCCTTATTAGTGGATTCCACCTGTCCACTACACTAGTAATGATATATGCTAGCCTTTTTGTGTAATCAAATATCATTTAAACACATCCATAAATTATTAGCTGCAAAGTTCTGTACTTATAGGCAATTAACACTTTAGTTATGTAAATTCGTGTAAATAGCTTCATCAAGAACTTAAAAAGTAATAGAGGATTAATAACTACTAAACTTAACCCAGTGATTGAGACATGATGGTGAAAATTAGAGCTCATAGTTTCATAAACAAAGATAAGGCTTTTTTTCTCAATAAATTTTAAGCTAAAAAGAGCACCAAATTTTCTCAAGGAATCCATCTAACGTCAACCTTACATAAGAGCAACATATCATGTCAAAGAGAGCTATTAAACATTTTTTGAAGTTAGTCATGACTTTACTTTGCCTTTTATTTTTCAATATGCAAATTTTCATACCCCATTTTGAACCACTCATCTAACTCTTTGATTTGGAGCAACTAATATTGTACTTATGTCAAATCCAGTAAATAGATTCGTTAAGAACTTAAAAAGTACCTAGGATCAGAAAATACCAAACTTAACCCAACAATTGAGACAAGGCTGTCAAAATTAAAGCTCGTTGCTTCAGAAACAAAAATAATTCTTTTTTACTCTTTAAACTTTAAGCTAAAAAGAACACTAAATTTTCTCAGGGAATCCATCTAATATAAACTTTACATAAGAGGAGCATATCATGTCAAAGAGAGCAGCTAAAGATCTTTTGAAGCTAGCCATGCCTTTACTTTGCTTTTTATTTTTGAATATATGAATTTTAATATGCGATGGTTATCTAACTCTTTGATTTGGAGTATTCATTTTTTACCTATAGAGTTTTGGATTAAGTCAAGAACTGTAAGGCTAAAAATGCTTTATGCTCTAATATTAATGGAAAGGACAAGATTTTTCATAAAATACCCTCAGTGATGCGGTGAAAGGACAAGATTTCCGCAGACTATCATGTACTTAAGTGCTCAGCAATCTTTTCCACTATACTTTTCAATTACCTATTAGTGACTTCCACTTTTCCACTACTCTAATAATGTTAGATGTTAAGCTTTTTGTGTAACCAAATATCATTTGAACACGTCTATAAATTATTAGCTGCAAAGTTCTGTACTTATAAGCAGTTATCACTTTAGTTATGCCTAATCAAGTAAATAGCTTTGTTAAGAACTTAAAAAGTACCCTAGCATCAGAAACTACCAAAATTTAAACCGATGATTGAGATAAGATGGTCAAAATTAGAGCTTATAGCTTTAGAAACAAGAATAAGGCTTCTTTTCTCATTATACTTTAATCTAAAAAGAACACCAAATTTGCTCAGGGAATCCATCTAACATAAACTTTACGTAAGAGGAACATATCATGTCAAAGAGAGCAGTTAAAGATGTTTTGAAGTTAACCCTGTCTTTATTTTGTCGTTTATTTTTGAATATGTGAATTTTCATATGCCATGTCAAACCACTCATCTAACTCTCTAATTTGGATTATTCGCTTTTCACCTATAAAATCTCGATTTAAGTTAAGAAACTTTGAAGAAAAAATGGTTTATGCTCTAATATTAATGGAAAGGACAAGATTTTCTATAAGCTAGCCTCAATGATGTGGTAGAAAGGACAATATTTTCATAGACCGTCATGTACTTAAGTGCTCCACAATCTTTTCCACTATCCTTTCAGTTCCTTGTTAGTGACTTCCACTTATCCACTACTCTAATTGATGTGAACCCAATAGAGATGAAACCTAGAAAACTCACAAGAATCTGATTATATGATCCTAAGAAACCTAAGCACAAATCTGGTTTTGATGGACATTGACCCTTTGTCTAAAAGGACAAGAACCTTTGTATAAAGAACCTACACCCAAGAAACAATGAAACAGAAACTTATACTATATTAAAGTCTAAACCCAAGGAATACAGAAACTTGAATGAAGGTTATAATGGAATTGTTGTGAACGCCACAAAGAAAGGATTTCTTTGATAAGTTATGGGTTTGTTCTTTCAAGAACTTAAGGAGAAAACTCTCTCTCTATTTTCCAATTGAATAATTTGAATTCCTCCTTCATAATGATCGTCCAAGATCGTAAAAATACTAATTCTAATAGAACTCTAAGAAACAAGGTTATAACAAATCTGATTTGACCAAGTCTCTAACTTCCTAATCTGATATGTATCATACCAATCCTAGTACATGTAGGATTATAAGACAAGATAAACCTAATCTGAATTTAACAAACTAATCCAACTTGTAGCAAAAGTCTAAGTCATGTCAATCCCACTTGGAATAGGATTGTAAGAATTAATTACAATTCAAACTCTAACTAATTAAATCTGATCAAAATCTGATCTAAAGACATCTAATTAGATTTAAACACAACCAAAGCCTCCCTATCATAGAATTTCGGCCATACTAAGAAAATATAACCAAATAAACCAATACTTGAGTCTTGAACATAATTCATGTCCCAAACATGTAATTTTCAAGAATCTGTCCAAGAATGCATAGCCCAAACATGTAATCTTCAATATTGGTTTAGTCTTCCATAACCTTGATACAATGGATCAAGATTGGATCTCCCTCTTCCAAGCCTAACTTGAATGGCTTGTTCTTGCATGCTGAATACTTCAATTTGGCCCAATTGTCTAAATCTGCCCAAGCATTGTGCAGCAATCCTTGCATGACTTCCTTGATCTTCTTAGATCTTGATCTTATGATTGGCCCACTAGGAATATATAATGGATTATTGGCAAAAACTTGTCCACCTATGGCAGCATGCTTCCCACATGAATCTCCACGTAATCCTCCATGCATGGTAGCAAGCTTTCCATCAAGAACAAGTTGACCTTGGTTCTCACCATGCCCTCTCTCCTTAAAAGGATTCGTCCTCGAATCATCACCTACATCATAAAGGGAAAGATCAGAAACATTAAATGTTACACTAACATTATACTCACAAGGCAAGTACAACTTGTAAGCATTGTCATTGATCTTCTTAAGGACTTGAAAAGGACCATCTCCTCTAGGAAGCAATTTAGATCTCCTTTGGGTTGGAAATCTTTCTTTTCTCATATGAACCTAAACCCAATCACCGGGTTCAAAGGACACACGCTTCCTTCCTTTGTTAGCACTAGAGGCATATTGCTCATTCCTCCTTTTAGTGCTTAGCCATACCTTCTCATGAAGGTTCTTCACAAATTCAGCCTTACTTTTTGCATCCAAGCTAACCCTCCTTGATAATGCATCAGCAACTATATTCTCCTTACCATGCTTATACTTGATCACATAAGGAAAAGTTTCAATGAACTCCATCCATCTAGTATGTCTCTTGTTCAACTTACCTTGCCCCCTCAAATGCTTCAAAGGTCTTATGATCAGTATGAATCATAAACTTCTTAGGCCATAGGTAATGTTGCCAAGTCTCCAAAGCTCTAACAAGTGCATAAAGCTCTTTGTCATATGTATGGTAGTTCAATGAAGCACCTCCAAGCTTCTTACTAAAATAGGCTAGAGGACGCCTATCGTGCATCAAGCTCCTTGTCATATATAGGGTAGTTCAATGAAGCACCTCCAAGCTTCTCACTAAAATAGGCTATAGGATGCCTAACTTGCATCAAAACAGCTCCAATACCTATCCCTGAGGCATCACACTCAATCTCAAAAGTTTTAGTAAAGTCAGGCAGTGCTAAAACAGGTGCTGAACAATAACCTATCTTTAATAGAATTAAAAGCATTCTCTTGAGATGTACCCCAATGGAATCCCACATTCTATTTCATAATCTCAGTCAATGGTGCAGTTATAGTGCTAAAATCTTTGACGAATCTCCTATAGAAACTATCCAATCCATAGAATGATCTTACCTCAGTAATGGAATTAGGTTTCAGCCAATCTCTAATAGCCTTGATTTTGTCCTCATCAACCTCTATACCTTTTACACTAACAACATAACTAAGAAACACAACTTTGTTCATGCAAAAAGTACACTTATCAAAGTTAGGAAATAACTTTTCTTTCCTCAAAATAGCAAGTACACATCGTAAATGTTCAATATGGTCATCCAAACACTTGCTATAAATCAGAATATCATCAAAATATACTACAACAAACTTACCAATGAAAGTTCTCAAAACATGGTTCATAAACCTCAAAAAAGTGCTAGGTATATTAGTCAACCCAAAAGGCATAACTAACCACTCATACAAACCATATTTTGTTTTAAAAGCTGCTTTCCATTCATTACCTTCTTTCATTCAAATTTGGTGATAACCACTTTTAAGATCAATCTTGGTAAACACATAAGATCCATGCAATTCATCAAGAATATAATCTAATATAGGAATGGGTTGTCTATACTTTACCATTATGTTGTTCACAACCCGGCAATCAATACACATTCTCCAAGTTCCATCCTTCTTAGGTACTAATAACACCGGAACAACACATGGACTCATGCTTTCCCTCACATACCCTTTGCTCATCAAAT
>JAOQML010103710.1:4600-22800 GCA_027568935.1 Erythroxylum urbanii
CACAAAAGAATGTCCAATTTATTTGGTCCGATGCTTGCGAGGAAAGTTTTCAAAAACTGAAAGAGTGTTTAACATCAACTCCAATATTAGCTTTACCAACGGAAGGTGGAGGATTTCAATTTTACTGTGAAACTTCGAGAGTTGGTGATTGCTGATGCTTCCAGACAACTGAAGAAACACGAACAAAATTATCCTACACATGATTTAGAGATGGCAGTAGTAATCTTTACTTTTAAGATTTGGCATTACCTGTATGGTGAGATATGTGATAATTTTACAAATCACAAGAGTCTAAAATATATATTTCAACAGAAAGATCTAAATTTGAGGCAAAGAAGGTGGATGGAATTACTAAACGATTATGACTGTACGATCCAGTGTCATCTAGGGAAGGCAAATGTCATGATAGATCCTTTAAATAGGAAATCCTCAGGTAGTTTAGCGCATATTGTAATAGAGAGGAGAGCTTTGACTAAGGAGTTGTATAATTTAATGGTCCGAGGTACTCAGTTTTAGATTTCAAATGCAGGAATATTACTAACCAACATCAGGGTGCGATCAATATTATTATACAGGATTAGGATCGCTAAGGTCAAGATCCTAAATTTCAATAACTTATTTATGACGTTCAAGAAGGACAACATCCAGATTTTGCAATCGATAAAAAGGGCATCCTCAGAATAAATGGCAGACTATGTGTTCCAGGTATAGAAAACTTGAGAGAGGAGATTCTAGAGGAAGTGCACTATGCTACATAGAATGTGCATCCAAGTTTTACTAAAATGTACCATAATATTAGAGATATGCATTAGTAGGATGGTATGAAGAAAGATGTGGTTGAATAAGTTTCTAAATTCTTGATGTGTCAATAAGTAAAAGCTGAGCATCAGAAGCCCTCAGGTAAGCTACAACTACTACCAATTCCTGTATGGAAATGGGAGATGATCACGATGGATTTTATAGTTGGCCTACCTTATACAAGAAATCGATGTAATTCAATTTAGGTGATCATAAATATATTGACGAAATCAGAACATTTTCTACCTATGAAGAATACTTATTCAGAGTCCAAGCTCTCTCAAGTTTATATTGATCAGATAATGTGCCTCTATGAAGTATCTATATCGATAGTTTCGGATCGGGGATCGCAGTTCACATCTCGGTTCTGGAAAAAATTACAAGAGGCATTAGGCATTAGATTGGATTTTAGTACAACATTTCATCCTCAGATTAATGGATAGTTTGAAAAGAAAATTAAGACCTTAGAGGCTATGTTGAGGGTGTGTGTAATAGATTTTGGCAGTAGTTGGAATTGACACTAACCTTTAATTGAGTTTGCTTATAATAATAGCTACTGCAGTAATATTAAGATGGCAGCACACGAGGCATTATATGGATGAAAATGCAGGTCACTGAAGTGTTAGGAGGAGGTAGGTGAGAATCAGTTAGAGGGACCAGAATTAATCAACATTACGTTAGAGAAGATCCTATTTCTCAAGCAGAGATTAGAAACGGTTGTCAGTAGATAGAAGAGTTACGTTGATCCGAAGTGTAAGGAAGTGGAGTTTCAAGTTGGAGATTTCATATTCCTTAAAGTATCTCCAATGAAGTGTGATGAGGTTTGGAAAGAGAGGAAAATTGTCCCCAAGGTATATTGGACCTTACGAGGTAACTAAGAGGGTGGGAAATGTGGCATACTGGTTGGCATTACCTCTAGACATAGCCCAAGTCCATCCAGCATTCTATATTTCTATACTTCGTAAGTACATTCTCGACCCTTCCCATGTGCCCTAATTATAGAGTGTGGAAATGAGCGATAATTTAACCTATGAAGAGGAGCCAGTAGCTATCATGGATTCACAGATGCGACAGCTTCAATATAAACAAATTCCTATAGTTAAGGTGATATGGATGAATGGTCGTATTGAAGAAGCTACTTGGGAGACAGAGTGAGAGATCAGAGAATTACATCCATACTTGTTTCTTTAATAATCCTTATTATAAAATTCAAGGACGAATTCTTTTATAAGGGGGAGAGAATGTAACATCTTGTATGTTATATATATAAGAGACAACTTCTTCTTTTTCCCCATTTTCTAATATTTTCATTTTAACCCTCCCTAAAAAAAGGTACTATTCATAAATTCCCTCTCTTTAACTATACCAATTTTAGCCGAAATCGTCACAAAACTAAGGAGAAAATTGAAAAAACACCAATAAATGATCTGTCGCTTCCTGTGGTTATTGTCGGTCACCACTACCATCATTCGACTTATCTCGACATCAAGAACAAAAGCTCCATGGTCTTGCCAACCACCACCTGAATCGTCACCGATTGATGGAAAAAGAGGTATAGTAGGAGCAGGATCCCCATCAGAAGGTTCAGACAAACGAGTTCGGTTATTAGGTAAGTTCATATTGACTTACTGTTACTATAGTTGTACCAACAAATGAATACTAATCAATGCTGGTATAGATGACAGCATATAGAAATGTATAACCACATTCATATACATTTGTATCTATAAATATATATCGATCGATATTTATATATTTATATAGTGAACTTATATATACAATAATTTGTACCTGCTTTAGTATAAGCCTTTATATATAATTAATTGAGTAGATAAGTTGGGTTAGGTATTGCATACATGCATTGGTCATTGCATAACTGAATATTTACTTGATAAATTGCATGCTTAATAATTTGATATGTATTTCTATGTTCGATTGATAATATAAGACATTTTTGATATAATATGAATAAAATTATTAGATAAATTTGTATAATTACGGTACCCATCTATAATTTCGATGATTAGCATCAAAACCGTCCACTTATTCGTAAAAAATGTGAAGCTCATGTTTTCTCCCAAAAAAAAAAAGAGAAAAGGGTACATGTTTCGTTTTATCGTCCTTGACATTTCAACTTTCAAGGCAACCTTTAAAAAAAATTGAAGTCTCCCTCCCACGGCCAATGGACTACACTGCCAATGCGATCAAAACGACTAACTATCCTCTGTTTTAATCTCATTTCTCGTGTCTCATCTTCATTACTTGCGCACCATTACTCGACTCTATCAATTTCAATTTCACATGAACGTGCTACGACAAGCCATGCCTCCAACAAGTTCGTCGTTTATTGCAACACTCAGATTACCCAACATGGAAGAAACGGAAACCTCGAAGAATCAGAGTTGATCTTCAATCGCATGTCCCATAAAACCATCGTGTCTTATACTGCCATGCTAACGGCGTACGCATTGAATGGCCAACTTGGTAAAGCACAGAAGCTGTTCGACCAAATGCCTGAAAGAAACACAGCTTCTTATAATGCCATGATTACTGCATATGTAAAACACAATTGCATGGTACGTGAAGCTTACAGTTTGTTCTCTCAGATGGATGAAAAGAATGCAGTGTCTTTTGCTGCCATGATCACAGGGTTTCTCCGCGCTGGCCTTTTTCATAATGCTGAATCGTTGTACCATGAGACGCCGGTTAACTGGCGAGACCCAGTTTGTTCTAATGCAATGATAAGTGGCTATTTGAATGCGGGAAGATTGGAAGATGCTGTGAAAATTTTTGGGAGTATGAAGGACAGGGATGTTGTCTCGTGGAGCTCTATGATTGATGGTTATTGCAAGAAGGGAAAGATTGCTGAGGCAAGAGTGTTGTTCGATTTGATGCATGACAAAAACGTGGTCACCTGGACGGCAATGATTAGTGGATACATGAAGGCAGGGTCTTTTGCAGATGGGTTTGGCATGTTTTTGAATATGAGAAAGGAAAGAGCTGTGGCAATTAATCCCACTAACTTGACTGTAATGTTTGAAGCTTGCGGTAATCTTGGAAGATACAGAGAAGGGATGCAGCTTCATGGATTGGCTCTGAGAATTGGATCTCAGTTTGATATCTTGCTGGGAAATTCTATAATAAGCATGTATGGTAGATGTGGTTTCCTGAATGAAGCAACTAGAGTATTTCAGAGAATGAGGGATAAAGATATGGTTTCTTGGAACTTGTTAATTTCAGGGTATGTACAACAGGGTGAGATTGAACAAGCTCATAGAATTTTTGTGAAGATGCCTGAAAAAGATGTTGTTTCATGGACAACAATACTTTTGGGGTATTCAAGAAAAGGGGATACCGGAAGTTCCATTCAGTTGTTTCGGATGATGCCTGAGAAAGATGATGTTGCTTGGACTGCTCTAATTTCAGGTTTAGTGAGCAATGGGGACTATGAGAAAGCTATTCACTGCTATATTGAGATGCGTCGAAAAGCAGTCAGGCCAAATTCTCACACCTTTAGCAGTATGCTTAGTGCTTCAGCTGTCCTGGCAAATCCTAACCATGGCTCACAAATCCATACCCATATAGTGAAGATGGGTATGGAATTTTATTTGTTCATTCAGAATTCACTGGTCTCAATGTACTCTAAATGTGGAAATGTTTATGAATCATGGAGGGTTTTTGTGAATATTAGTGCACCCAACGTGATTTCTTTCAACTCAATGATTACTGGGCTGTCCCAAAATGGAAGTGGGGAAGAAGCTCTCCAATTATTTGGAAAAATGCAGAATGAAAGCATAGAACCAAATGAAATTACATTCCTTGGTGTTCTAGCAGCCTGTGTTCATTTAGGACTAGTAAAAAAGGGGAGGGAATATTTTAATTCAATGAGATCCTTATATGGTATTGAACCTGGACCTGATCATTATTCATGCATGGTTGATCTTCTTGGACGAGCTGGATTTGTGGATGAAGCAAATAATTTGATTCAGAGAATGCCTGTTGAACCACATCTTGGTGTATGGGGTGCCCTTCTCAATGCAAGCAGGATACATCATCGTCTCGATCTGGCAAAACTTGCTGCTCACAATATTATAGAATTGGAACCTGATAGTGCAATTCCTTACGTTGTTTTGTCAGATCTGTACAACATTGCAGGAAGAAACCAGGATGGAAACCAATTAAGAATGAGGAAACATTCAAAAAGAATAAAGAAGAGTCCCGGATGCAGCTGGATAACGATGAGCATTCAAAAGTGAATGAACTTCTATCGTTTGTCCCCCTATTGGAATGCTTGAGCATGAAGCTGATGGATTCCTGAGCACAAATGACTAATAATGGATTTTGATTACTCTAGGGACCTTGGGTAAGAATAAGATGACTGCAAACTGGGAGATATCCTGTTTCAACTTTCAAGCTTGCCATTCCACCGTACTCTATCAAGTATCTTTGGTGATACTATTAGCAGTGGAAAAACTAGGAACTCTCGACCCCATCAATTGCAAAGTAGGATGGATTCTGCTACTTCTTTACTGTCAAAAAATGGGTTTCTAATGCTGCAAACTATACATGACACTGAAGCAACGCACTCAACATAGAAGGAATAAGAGAATTGGAGCATATGATGTCAAAACCAAATTTTCATTGTTGAAACGTGTAGATACACGTAAAGGAAAGCACGTTAAAGTTTGAATATTGTCTTTATTAGTGTACAAGTTTGAAAAAAATTTGATACATAAGAAAAAATATATGAAGAGCTTGTAACCTAGTTTGCAATCAGAGGATAGATCCTTGGGCTTTTCCTTTTGCCTTTTTAAGCCCTATTGGGGGTAGTTGTTGTTTTGTTGGTGTTTTTTTGCTGTAATCTTTGGATTTCTTTTTGTCCCCTTAAAGGGCTTTTCAATCAATTCATTTTCTTTGAAAAACAAAAAGAAAACAAAAGCTAAACCCAATTCTACTGTCCATACAATAACAAAAGTACTATTATTCTCAATAATCCATCATTTATCTGTTAACTATTGATTCAATTAACTAAATCGGTTTGAGCAAACTTTAAACAAGTTATAAGTGAACTCATTCAGCTGAAACAAGTTTGAAATTGGACTGGAAAAATTCATGATTCGACTGACCACCCAAGGTCCAAAAACTATTACAAGGTCAAAAAACTATCTTATTGGTTAATATGTGCAGTTTTTGTCATGCTTTAATGCTATCTCACATTATATAGTTGCATTTCCTTGAATCTTTTTACTTAAACATGTCACAATGTTTCAAGGAGCTTTACGAGTCATACATGTAGAAACTTGTCAATTAGATTGGTGTTAAACCTTTATTTTTGTGCTAGATTTTGCTTCAACTTACTTTTTTTTAGCCACGGATCCACCCCTCTTGAACAGCGACCCACCCTTTCCTTGACCACCTCTCTTTGTTTTCATTCATCAAACACCCAACCCCTAAATATCTGGATTTCCCCAAACTTGAATGAAACAAGAGGCACCCAACAATGTTACCCCAAAAACCCAAAAAACCTAACCTCTCCTCGACACTAAGATTTCCCAAAACACAACACCAAACCTAATTAACCCTTCAGAGTTTCCCCTATTGGGAGGCTCATCGGGCTGACAGCACCGTAGAGAGACAAATGGAATGGATTGAGCACAATCATAGGCGATTCTAGTAGTCTTGGAAAATTAAGATTCGTAAAAGCTGATGAGGAGCGGTCATTATGGGCACGTCTGGAAGTGCTACATAAAGGTGTGTAGAAATGAAAAAACTCAATTGTGGGTTTTTTCCTTGAGAAGCGTCTGGCGCTTCCTTTAGTTAGCAAATAGGTTATAGGTGCTTGGAGGAATAGGGGTATAGAGAATGTTGTGGTGAACGAGGATGAACTTTTTGCGTTTAAATTCAATAAAAAGGAGAGCGTGCAGAGTGTTATGGAGTTAGGGCTGATATGTGTTTAATTGTTGATGCATTTAATCATTTACACTTATAGATTAATGATACGAAAATGTTTAAGATACTCACTTTAATTTATATATGATTTTATGTACAATTTGGAAGAAAAGAAATTAAAGTAAGTAGAAGGCATTACAATTGAGTCGTTTTTCGAAGATTAATTTTCACTTATCTTCATGGAGCAAAAAGAAGAAAATTAAAAGACAAGAAGAAGAAAAAAAATCAAAATATGCATGCGACAAAAGTTGAATGAGCAAAACGACAACAGGAGCATGAAAATGACGTCTGCGTTTTACGAAGACGAACGCAGACGTCCTCCTATTATCTGCGTTTAAAACAGGCATATGGATATATGAGGTAGAATATGTTATTTGAGTATGTTGAATATGAGGTAGATGTTGGCTTAGAAAGTTCACTCTTGTGGTTTCAATGTATTGTTGGCATAAATTGTATGAGCGATTCCTTCGGATTGGTATATATTCATGTGGTTTGTGTGTGAGAGCTGAATGGAGTTGTGAAATATAATTGTTGCATTCGTCATAGCTAACGGTACCCAGTTTTTGATGAGTGTTGCTTTGTTTCACTAGCTTTGATGGCTTTCATGCTACTTGATCCAAATACAACTCAACTTACCTTTACCTACATTACAACCTTAAAAAGTCGTTTGATCCATAGTTTTACATGTGAATTATAATGGTGGAGAAATGAAATGATATGCAAAGTTATGGATTGTCATTATCATGAATGGTGTTGAGTGTACCTATGGATATATTTTAGTTAAACACATTTTTTGAGTCTACCATTAGGTTGCTCAGCTTTTGAAAATGATGTTTGTTGATTGATCATGAGTAGAAGCATTGAATGCTGAATTCTTGCTATAATTTTTAAAAGTCATTCATTTCTGGTTATGGTTATATAGTTTTGGAAAATATAGGAATTGAGTAAATGTTTCGAGTTTTTAAACTTAATTTGGATGTTTTGCCCGAGGACGGATAAAAGCTAAGTGTGGGGGAAATTGATATGTGTTTAATTGTTGATACATTTAATCATTTACACTTAGTGATTAATCATACGAAAATGCTTAAGATACTTTAATTCATATATGATTTTAGGTACAATTTAGAAGTAAAGAAATTAAAATGAGTCGAAAGTACTACATTTGAGTCATTTTCCAAAGATTAATTTTCATTTGTCTTCTTGGAGTAAGAAGAAGAAAATTAAAAGACAAGAAGAAGAAGAAAAATCAAAATAAGCATGTGACAAAAGTTGAATGAGCAAAATGACAGCAGAAGCATCAAAACACAGTCTGCGTTTTATGCAGACAACGTCTGCATTTCACGTAATGTCTTGTGCAATGCAGATAACGTCTACATGAACTGTCTATGAGTTAAACGCAGACAGGAGAAACATTTCACTGACATTAGAGGGGTAAATGAATAAGAAGCATGAATAGTGAGATGGACGAAAAACTATGAGTTAATTCGTCACATCATGCTACAGTGACAGAGAGTGGCGGCAGAATAGAGAGACTATAGAAATTGGCGGCAGAATAGAGAGACTAGCATGAGTGAATAATAGGAGAAGAGTAGAGAGGAATAGTATATGTGGACCAACAACTTAAATTGTCCCATCAATAGAATAATAGAGAGGAGTGGCGATAGAAGTAAAGAAGAGTGGCGGCATAGAGAGAGCTTATGGCGGCAGAGAGAAGAAAAAAAAGGAGTGAATAGTAAGTGGTCAAACTTATTAAATTGTCAAATTAGTGAATAGTAGAGAGAAGGGAAGTTTGCGGCAGTAGCATGGAACAAAAGAGGTCTTTGGCTAGGGTAATTTTTATGGGGCTGAAGCATTTTTTTGGGAGACCCAAAGAAGGCTAAATGTCCCAATATCGGTTCAGAGGCGACATTGAGGCCGAAAACATAGGTTAAGCATCTTGTTATTGTTTTGTTGTTTCTTTCTCTCGCTAGAAATTGATTGTGTTATCTTGTGAGGATTGATTGGATATTTGAATGATAATTTTAGTACTCTATTGAATTGTTTTTCATGAAAACTCATTGCTAGAATTGAATGCAATACGTAATTATTGTATTCCCGATTTATATGTAGCAACTAATGATTTCGAATCATTAGAGATAACATCATATAGGTTAAATAATTCGAGCTTGTGTGATTATTGCCTAGATTTCTATTTTTCTGATTCATAATGCAGTTGTCAGGATAAACTTAGAGAGCTTATTCTAGATTTCCCGATAACTAGGGTTGATTAACAAGCACTTCGTAATTAACTAAGATCTAAGGAAAAATCGGTATTAACATAGCTTGTTTTTAATCTACGATCGATAATTGTTATGATAGATAAAAGAACAAAAAATAAATAAATTATACTTAATTAGGGTGTAGGCCGAGATTGAACTAAAGAACCAAATCCCTATCGAATTCCCCAATTTTATCATTTTTCGCATGTTTTATTTAGTTTGTTTTCATTAGGTTTATTTTGTTTTATTTTCTTATTAAATCCAAAATCCCTCATTACCTAAACACAAGTTAATTTCATTTCATAAACTTTACACACACTCCCTGTGGGATCGATGTAGACTTACCACTGCTATAATAGTAGTATAGATATTCTATTTTGACTATCGTTACGATGCGCCGGTTAAAGGGCATGACACATGAAGGGGCAACTGTTGATTGGAAAACAACTCCTAGTTTTACACTAAAAAACCACAAGTGTACGAATCGTAACTTGCAGTTAAAAAGCGGATATCGATCCTAGACATCACTTAATTCAAATCAAACTTTGTTTAAGAAACGAAATAGTGTAATGGAAAGAATTTAGAAAATTAAATTAAAATTGAAAGGCTAATAATAAACAATAAACAATACCAAAGTGCAGAAAATTAAAACCCAATAATATAAAGATTAGAGATTACTTTTTCCCTATTTTATCTCCCTCCTATTTTATTAATCAAATTGTATCTTACCTAAAATTACCGAATGTATTAACTACCCTCTCTCAAGATGTGATTAATTGTCCTTAATTAAATTGAATGGAATAAATTGAACGATCTCTGAACCTACCCAATAACTTAACCCATTTAACTAGTTATTAAACTATCCTATAGGTGATCAATCAAATTAGCCGAGATCTCTCTTCTAACTAATCAATTAACGTGATGATTATATATCTATAGGTCGCCAACTCTTATCATACAATCCTACACAAATAATGTTACTCACTCTCTCGATTTATTGCAAGATAGAAATAAAATCAACAATCATTAAAGACACTTTCATTCAATTCAATAAAATAAGAGTTTAACAAAAATAGTTCAAAAGCAATCCCTAAAACTAAATCAACCAATCATGGTCTCCATAACATCATCAATGCCCAAATAATTCATTTTACAAAGATTAGAAGAAAGAAAAACACAGAAAATTGAATAAAAGAAACTTCTTCTCTCCTTTGTCAAAATCTGGAATTTTTTATGTTGATGTGCTATTTTCCCCAATCTTGATGATAATCCTTGAATCTTTACCTTCCTCAAAGACAAAACTTGTATTCTTCACTCAAGGAGGCTCTTTCTACAGAAGGAGCTTCGGCCCCCTAACCATGGAGACTTAATTCTCTTTTTAATAATCAAGAAACCCTAAGTTTAATGAAGCCCCGCATAATATCTGGGAATATAATTCCCACGATGGTGGGAATTGGCATGATTCCCATGATCATGGAAATTGGCAACAGAGAGTCTTCTCTTCTCTTCCCCTCTTTGATCTCTAGCTTAATCTCTAAGTTACTCAATCTTCTTTCCTACATAAAAATAATCAATTCTTACCCTAATTTAACATTAGATATAAAAGAACAACAATGGAAATCAAACTAAATGAAATAATACAAAATGAATCCTAAACTACAACATTAATAAAAAATTATGTAAGAAACACATGCCAATTACTTAGAAAAACATAGACTAATGCACAAGTATCAACATCCCCATACTTAAATCTTGACTTATCCTTAAGCAAAATAAATAAAACCAATCAATTCTATCTCTTCTTTTTCACAAAGATCTAAGCATACAATCCCTCAAATTTAAGCCAACTCAAATATTAAGTTATTACACATATTATGACTACTTTTTCATTGGTGTACATAAGTAAACTCAACAATTGACACCATCACTCAAAGATAAGTATAGATGTAAAATGAATTTTCCTCACGATTTTCACTCATTTCTCTCAAGTGTTTGATGGTTAGTGCTTTGCTGAAACTTCCTATAGGAAACTACACTCCCATAGGCTTGCTAATACACCAATTCTCCTCTACAATGATTGCATGCATAAATAGATCAAAAGAACTTGTTTAGGGTTACAATGTGGTAACCGTTAAGATGGGTAAAGAGGGAAAAAGATTAGCACAAGCACTTATAAAGCAAAATAAAAACGGATAAAACGGTATAACAAAATATAACTCCGAGATGTAAAAATGTAACTAATATTTTGCACTTATTAATGCTATTCACTTGTTCTTCCTTTTTCTATTTTTTTTCCAATAAATGGAAGAAACTACAAATATAATAGCAACTATATATAATGTAATCCACAGGCAGAAATATACTCAACTCATCTCGGTAAAGATTTTCATAACAATCCTAACTAATGTATTACTTAATAGTCTACTAAGCTTATGAATAAGTAGGTTAATGGGGTTTAAGGCTTTAAATTGGGTGTTTTCAAGGAATAAAGGTTAAGGCTTAACAGGGGTAGTAAGGGATAATCAACGGGTAGGTCATTTAAGCTAAGGGTTAAAAAAAAGGGCTAATCATCTTTATTAAGCATGCATCTAGTAGACTCGAACTGATTCAAAGCAAGTTCTAAAGGTAATAACCTAAGGAAGTATCACTCAACAAAGAAATAGAATGACTATGGACGGAGTGATATGGGCTCAATCCTCACATTGGCTCAAATGGACACTCATTATGTATTTCTACACCACCTCATTGCTCAAATTTCAATTTATGACTAAGCTTATATAACCAACTACTTTTCATCACTCTATATGATTCACTTTCTATTCAAGTAGCCTAATTTGAGTTCAAGCATGCATTCAATCTAATTCCAACTAGCATGACATAATCTCATGGCAATATTCATCAGAATTATTTAAGTGCGGTTCCATTACTGACACAAAGCATAGGTATGCCTAAACATGCATCCTATTTAACAAAATGTGAACAATGCAATTGAGAAAGTCAATGCACCTCCCCACACTTAAAGATCACATTATCCTCAATGTGACATGTTAACCACCAAATAACGGAAAATGAAATTAAACCAAACAAAAGAAATTGAAACAAAAAAATGAAATCAAACCAAATAAAAAATGACAGCAATCCAAACAAAAATAACATCAATCCAAATAAAAGAAAATGACATGAAACCAAATTAAAAAAATGACAAAAAATAAAAGTAAAAGAGGTAAGAAAAGCTTATTTAGATGATGGTGGCAACGGTGTTGGTGAAGGAGCTTCAAAATTGTTACTATGATATAATTTGAGTAATCTCTTTTTCAAGCTACGCAGCTCCTTGTGGACTTACTGCATTTGGCTACTGAGTTCGTTGACTTGGGAAATCACTTGTTTTTGGTTGGAGACCATCTAGTTTAAGATTTGTTGAAATTGGTCGGCCTCTGCTGGTGCTCCCAGTTTCTCCTTCACTGCTTCTTCTTCTAGCTCCAGGACTAATAAGGACATGGAGGGTCAAGAAGCGGCTATGTCTATGCCCCTCCTACTCTTTACTGCAGTACGTGTATGAGGGGGTTTCAGGGTTCCATAGAATGGAACTCAAAATCTCAGAGCGGCTCAAATACGATATATCAAACATATCGAATGGCATTGTGTGCACATCTTCCATATCAAGGTTATAAAGCAGAGATAAAGCAGTAACAACATAAGACATGCTAAAATATGAACTCTTTTTAGTTACAACACTTATTATTGATCGAAATATTATAAAAAGCATGTTAATTTTAATTTTTTAATCCATACAGCACAAAAAGAAAAGTTATTTGGCTGAGCATTTGTTACTTTTAGTTTTATTAAATACAGTTAAATATATAAATTTGTGCAAAAGTAAATGCTCGATACTACGAATTAAAGATTTTCAATGTATTCCTAAAGTCAAAATTTTCTTCCCCTAGCAGAGTTTTCGGGTAATCATCTAAATAAAAATCATCATGAGCGTAAAAAGCTTTAGTGTTTGTCAAATCCAAAAGACCACGCATGAGAGTATAATCCAATTTACAAATGTTGTCGAATAACCTAAACCAAAAAACATCTATTTTAAGGTTATATCGGACTGTACTGAAAAACTCTATGATCATCATAGGGTAAATAGGCATGTCACACCTAATGAACCTATTCCAATCTATGTTTGCAGCTAGTCGCTCAATTTTCTGCCTCACTCCTATGGTTTCTAACAATTCTAAATCAAAATATCTAGGAATGACTAAATCTCTCGGAAACATGTGCCTTTTTCTAAATAAATTAGAAATGGGAAACGATAAGCTACTACTTGATTGAGCCCAAGTTTATCACATAAATTGGCGACATTTTCATGAAATTTGCCATACTTTTTGATTCCTAGCTCCAGCTTTTGTGCTTAAATTGATTCTTGAGTGTGTGCTTTTATTTTATGTAGTTTGAAGGTAAAAATTATTACAAATCTGTATTCATTGCACTAATTAATTTTTTGAGAACAATTGATACTACAAACTACCTTTTTTATTTATTGTAGGAGACTTGAGGAAAAGGAAGTCAGGAAGAAGATTTGGAATGAAAGAAGGCTGAAGTGAAGTCAATGAGAGAATGAGGTGCAATAGAAAGTTCACCGCAACTAAGTGGATCAGTCGCCGCGGTGAAACACATAAAATTCAAGCTGAACTTTCAAGAAAAGTTTGCCGTAGCGAAGATTAATTCTTTTGCCGCAGCGAAGGAACCAGCAACAGAGAAAAATCTTTCGGGAAAAGTTTGTCGCGGCAAAAAACATTTATTGCCTCGACAAACCTTCGAAAACCCATACCAATTTTGAAAAAATCACCCACTGTGCGACCCGACCCAGCATCCATTGTTTAAAAACCTACCAAATTAGGTTATAGAAGGGAGCATATAGAGACCAAGAGAGAAGAGACAAAAAAAACACGAAGCACACTCTCGACTCTTCCTCTCTACTTGACCATCATTAATCACTTCTTTCCATTTTTCTATCGCCACATTCATTATCTACTGCTGTCGCTATGGATGCTCTTGGTGGGTTTCTGGTTGTGAGTTCTCCCGAAGCAATGCTTGGCCAAGCACCATTTCCTCTTGAAGATGTAGCAATGGCTTGAGTTCAATGGGCTTCGAAGGGGAGTAGTTTGTTCATATTTAACTACATTGTTGTGAACTCCTTAGTTAGGATTTATGCTTTGTAGTTGGATTTTCTTGATTATAGTTTAATTAAGTGTTGAACAATGTATTGTATTATTTGTAGAACTTGGAGCTTGAATATATAAAGTCTCATATATGTCATTTCATGATTTTGTTAATTCTCCTTTATCTACCTAGTTGTGTTTGATATTGATATGATACTTGATCACAAAATTGACCATTTGCATTAACTTACCCTTGGCACTCACTAAGATGCATTCAAGAAGGTTTTAAGAAATGGAGTTCATTGATTAAAACCTTGGACGTAAAGAGTTCTTTAAGGTTTGTCGTTTGGAAACTTAGTGATTTTTACTCCCACAAAGATTTATTTTGAACTATAATGGCCAAAGCTCATTTTTCAAGAGGATTTTATCATATTTAATCATTGTTTTAATCTTTGATTTCTTATTCCCAAAAATCCTAAAATATTTTTTTTACACACTTCACTTTCAAGTAGTTTAATTTTGTTAGTTCTCAAAAGAACCAAAACCTCCTTCCTAACCAATATAGTTGCATTTCATGACCTTTAGGCTAGCTTAGACCCATTGCATTAGGTTCCAATTAAGTGAGACGACCCAAGCTTGCATTCTATATTTCAATCCTTGGAATTCAATTTTTGATTCGACCTCCAAGGGTAAAACCAAAAGATGAAGCGGATTAAAATGGCGCCATTGCCAAGGAACCAAACAATTGGTTTTCTTTAGGTTAGCCATTGTCATTTTTGTTTCTTACTGAGTTAGGAACCTTTTCTTCTACATTTCCTTTCACATAGTTTAGTGTCATACTTGTCAATAGTATAGGATTTTTATTTTCCTTTGCATAGTTTTAAAATTTTGAAAACACAAACACAAGGTTATCATCACAGTTGGACTTTTTATATTTAGCATTCTTTTTGCATTCGGATAGTTTTGAGTCTTTTCTTTGATTACTATTTGAGCCATGCATACATACTTTCACATACCATACACTTGCATCCATCACATCTCATCTTTTATTCGACTTTATGTGCTTGCAAGTAAATTTTATTACTTTTTATTTACCATTGAATTGTTTCTATGCATGCCCTGGAAAGCAAGACTCCTACCTTGAGAAAAATCAAAAAAAGAAAGAATACCAAAAGAGAGAAGTAAGGGGTTTGTTGAAGAAGAATCAAGTGAGCAAGATAGTGAGAGCAACCCTATAGAAGGAGTGAATATGGCCGATGTTAAGTCAAGAGGAATTCACAATTATTAATTTTGGTAACAATCAAATAATAATAATGTTAGAAATAAACGAACTATTTTGATAAGTGTGTTAAGTGTGCAGAAGTGCAAAACAAATAAGAAGTTGAAAACACAGAAGAAGCGCAAAACATAGAAGTAGAAAACACAGAAGAAGCGCAAATCACAGAAGAAGTGACAAACACAGAAGAAGTTGAAAACACAAAAGAAGCACAAAACACAGAAGAAGCACAAAACACAGAAGAAGCTGAAAAATAGAAGAAGCGCAAAACACAAAAGAAGTTGAAAACACAGAAGAAGCGCAAAACACAAAAGAAGCGGCAAGCACAGAAGAAGTTGAAAACACAGAAGAAGCGTAAAACACAGAAGAAGTTGAAAACACAGAAGAAGCGCAAAACACAAAAGAAGTGGAAAACACAGAAGAAGTGTAAAACACAGAAGAACAGGAAACACAGACGATACAAAGATGAAGATACGCTAGTACGATGGATAGACAGAACTCAATTGAATAACGGGTTCTACAAGAATCAAGAAGTAGTTATCAAGAATCAAGAAGTAGTTGGAGACTTAGGCTATATATACTAGTCGTAGTCGAAGATTGAACAATCTTTTAATTTTTTGAGCTTTTAAGTGTTTACTTACAAGAAAATTCTTTATTCAAAAGTGCGATACTAGAGAGCAAACCCTACTATAACAAAATGATCACAATATCTTTCTAGTGAGAGAAAGAAAAGGCTAAGCGCCTGGAGAGGCTAAGATAGCAGAAAGAATACTTTGTGTAAGAGACCTGAAAAGTCTCTGGAAGGGAAGAAAGAATACTTGAAAAATTGTCAAAGTATAGTGAAAACTCAGACAAACTCTGAGGACTGAACGTAGCGCATGGTTTAGGGTGAACTAGTATAAAAATCGCAGCGTCTATCATCTAACATTTCACTTTATTCTATTTTGTTTTTAGACAAGTATATGAAAGTTATTTGCGATTTAATTACGTAACTATTTTTGCATAACTTTTGTGGTATTCTTTTAACAGTTGGAAAATTTCTTAACAAGATATATTAAAGTTTTTATATTCACGAAAAGATTACACAAATCAACCCCCTTCTTGTGTATATCATATATTATAAGTGAATTCTATGTTAACGTGTGATTTACTTCAATTGGTATCAGAGCGCGATTTCTAAGAACCACCTTTACAAAGTGAGGACAAAGATCCATAGCTGAATCACATATTTTTATAGCTGAAGGTGCCTCCGTCACAAGACCTCCTGCATTCAATGGTGAAGATTATCATTATTGGAAGGACAAGATGCGGCTCTTCATAGAATCCACACACATTGATCTTTGGAATATCATAGAGAATGGACCATACGTACCAATAGATGATGAAGGAAATACCATTCCTCATAACAGATGGTCAGCTGATCATAAAGCTAGATTTTAACTAAACTCAAAGGCCAAGTTCTTTTTGAGTTGTGCTTTAAGCAGAAGTGAATATGATAAAGTTCTTGGATGTAAAATTGCGAAGAAGATGTGGGACACTCTATCCATCGCACATGAAGGAACAAACCAGGTGAAAGAGTCTAAAATTAGTATTCTTGTGCATCAGTATGAGCTGTTTAAAATGAAAGAAGATGAGTCTATTGATAAGATGTTTGGATGATTTCAAACTATTGTTAATGGACTTAAATCTCTTGGGAGAATCTACGATAATGAAGACCATGCCAGGAAGATTCTCAGAAGTATGCAGAAAAGATGGAGACCCAAAGTCACTGCAATACAAGAAGCCAAGGACTTGAGCAAATTAAAGCTAGACAAATTGCTTGGTTATTTGAAGATACATGAAGTTGACCTTGATGCTGAAGATAAACCTAAAAGAGACAAATCTATAGCACTAAAGGCTGGTCAAAAAAATTACAAGACTCAGAAACATAGAAGTTCATCGTCAAAAGCATTAAAAATCGAAGAAGTCAAGAATGAGGATACCAGTGAATTTGATCATGATTCAGGTGAAGATGATGACGAATTATCTTTCATTTCAAAAAAGATCAGAATGATGTGGAAAAAGAAAGTAAAAGGAAGTAAAAATGTTTCTTTTAAGAAAAATAGCAAAGAAGAAGTCAAGAATAAGAAGCCCTCTATCATTTGCTATAAGTGTAATAAACCAGGACACTATAAGTCTAAATGTCTATCACTTAGAAGAGAACCGAAGAAGAATAAAGGAAATAAAAAGAGGATGATGGCAACTTGGGAAGATTTGGATTCATCCGAATCTAATTCTGATTCAGAAGCATCAGTGCAAGCAAATATATGTTTGGTAGCCGAAAAAAGGGTGACGAAGAGGTAACTTATAACTTTAATGAATTTCAAGAAGCATATTTAGAATTGTTAGAAGATTTATATGTTATACTAAAGCAGTATAGATCCTTAAAAAGAAAGTTTGATGAAAACTTGAAGAACACGAAAGTGTTAGAAAAGGAAAACGTCTGTCTTAAGAAACAAGTAGATGATATGAAGAAAAAAGTATCTATTGATAGATCTGAGGAAATTATTTAGTTAAAATAAAAGATTAATTCTCTCTCAGCAAACTTATCAACCTTTACTAAAAGTATGAAGAAAATGAATGACATGATTAGAAATTATAGACACCCTAATGATAAGAATGGTTTAGGATTTATTAAAAGCGATAATCGTTACAAAAAGAATTTTGTTCCTTATAGAAAGAAATTTCACCAGTCTTCTTTTTATCATTCTATGAATAATTATA
>JAOQML010103909.1:0-22796 GCA_027568935.1 Erythroxylum urbanii
TCGTAATTTTATTTCCTAAATATATTCATCTTATGGACTATATCTCACTTCTTAGTTAATCAAACAAACACGTATAAAATAAAGATGCCTTTAATTGATTACTTATATGTGCGTAAATATTGATATATTTAATTCATTACACTTAGTGATTAATACCTTAAAATGCTTAGGACACTCAATTTTAGCTCATATTTGATTTTAGGAACATTTCGGAAGTAAAGGAGCTAAAGTGACTCGAAAGCATAGTCATTAAGCTATCTTCTCAATGTTCATAGTCTATTGTCTTTATGAAGCAAGATGAAGAAGAAGATTAAAAGAAAAAAGAGATAAGGTAGAGCATAAAAGTGGAGAATGGTACATGGTAGTTCACGGTTAAGCTAAAATAAATGAAGAAACATGTTGTGTGATGGCAAGGTAGGGGTGGAATAATGAGACAGCAGTGGAGGGACACCATTCATCATCAATTCCTCTCGGATTTTCAAGATGGAATAAGGAGACAGTAGTGGAGAGATGCCATTCATCATCATTTTCTCTTAGATTTTCAAAATGCAATAACGAAGATAGCAATGAACAGTAGCTATTCTTCATCATTTTCTATTCAGTTTTTAAGATGGAAAGAGGCAACAACAATTATTCTTCTTGGAGATTGATGGACAAGATGTGAGGCTAACATCCTGACACCGGTTCGAAGGTGAATCCACTCTCAAGTCATGGTTAAGCTTATCTCATCTTGTTAATGTTGAATTTCTTTTCAGATTGTTATTATTGTTTATGTTGATTGAATTAAGATTTGTAAAGATAACCTTGATATGTTATTTGGATTATTCTATTACGAACCTATTGCTAGAATGTTGAATATAATCTGTAATCATTATATTTGATGTTCGTTAATAGCCACTAATGATCTTAAATCGTTGGGAACAACGTAACTGAGGTTAGTTAACCTAAAAGTGTGGGGTTATTGCCTATATTGATCTATTTTCCACTTCTTAATGTGACTGTCAAATTGAATCTAGAGATCGTATCTTAGATTATTTGGTAGCTAGGTTTAATTAACTAGCGTCTCTTAATTAAACACATCCTAAGGGAAAATTGAGATTAGCAGAGCACATTGTTAGTCTAAGATCAATAGTTCGAAGAGAGGTGTGAAAACATTATAATGATGGAATATGTTTAATTGTTTCTAGGCTAAGATTGATCCTAAAACCAGACTTTCCACACATTCGATACTTTTATCATTTTCGATTGTTTTTTTGTAATTTGTTTTCACTATTTTAATTTTACTTTATTTTCTCAATTATATAAAAACCAAAAACCCCTTTTTTATTTCCTTTTCATCGATTATTTTCATTACAAGGATTAACCGAACATTCCCTATGGATACGGTTGATGAGAACCAAGGTCAACATGTTCTTGATGGAAAGCTTGCTGCCATGGATGAAGGATTACATGGAGATTCATGTGGGAAGCATGCTGCCATAGGTGGACAAGTTGCTATCAATGATCCATTATATGTTCCTAGTGAGCCAATCACAAAATCAAGATCCAAGAAGATCAAGGAAGCCATGCAAAGATTGGTGCACAAAACTTGGGCAGATTTGGACAATTGGGCCGAATTGAAGTATTCACCATGCAAGAACAAGCCATTCAAGTTAGGCTTGGAAGAGGGAGATCCAATCTTGATCCATTGTATGAAGGTTGTGGAAGACTAAGCCAATCTTGAAGATTACATATTTGGGTTGTGCATTCTTAGATAGATTCTTGAAGATTACATGTTTGGGCCATAAATAATGTTCAAGACTCAAGTATTGATTTATTTGGTTATATTTTCTAGTATGGCCTAAATTCTATGTTAGGGAGGTTTTGGTTGTGTTTAAATCTGATTAGATGTCTTTAGATCAGATTTGATTAGTTAGAGTTTAAGTCTTACAATCCTATTCCAAGTGGGATTGGCATGACTTAGACTTTTGCTATAAGTAGGATTAGTTTGTTAAATTCAGATTAGGTTTATCTTATCTTAGAATCCTACATATACTAGGATTGGTGTGATACATATCAGATTAGGAAGCTAGAGACTTAGTCAAATCAGATTTGTTATGACCTTGTTTCTTAGAGTTCTATTAGAATTAGCATTTATAGGGTCTTTTAGACATTCATTAAAGAAGAATTCAAATTATTCAACTGGAAAATAGAGAGAGAGTTTTCTCCTTGAGTTCTTTAAAGAACAAACCAAAGCTTATCAAAGAAATCCTTTCTTTGTGGTGTTCACAACACTTCCATTATAACCTTCGTTTAAGTTTCTGTATTCCTTGGGTTTAAACTTTAATATATTCTAAGTTTCTGGTTTCATTGTTTCTTGGGTGTAGGTTCTTTATACCAAGGTTCTTGTCATTTGTGATTAGGTTTCGTGGGATCATATAATCAGATTCTTGTAGGTTTTCTAGGGTTCATCTTTATTGGGTTCACATCATTCGGTCCAGACTCACCACTTCTACAAGTTTTTAATGTGCAGAGTTAGGTAAATTTTACAGTGCACTCGACATATGCTGTAAAATTTTAGCGTTATTGCTGGGGAGTGTGGTGATTTAATTTTTGTTTTTGATTTTAGTTAGTGTTTTGTGTATATCTTTGTTTATAATTGTTTCTTTTTGTTATTTGTTAATTTTAAACATTTGTTACTGTTGGTGTATGGTAGTTACTAGATCTCCTTGTAGAGAACTTGAGCAACTTGATCCAGAGATCGAGAGGACACTGCAAAGATTATGAAAAGAAGTAAGAACAACTTTAGAAGTAGAACCATAACTTGAATTCAAAGAGACGATGGAAAATTTGAGAACACTAAGGGAGTTGGTTGCACTAGACCTAACCCAAAGATCCTTATGCATTACATCTCCAAATTTTGTTGGACATGTTACTGTTGAGCTAAAATCTGGGTTAATACATTTATTACCTAATTTTAATGGTCTTGCAACTGAGGATGCACATAAGCATCTCAGAGAGCTCGATGTGGTTTGTCTAAGCATGAAACCTCCAAGAGTGACAGACGATCAATTTATGTTGAGGGCTTTCCCATTCTCACTAAAAGACACTGCGAAGGATTGGTTACTCGATTTACTTGTTAGGAGTGTGAATACTTGGCTAGAGATGAAAAGACTGTTTCTGGAAACATTTTGTCCAGCATCAAAGACAGTGAGTATTAGAAAGGAAATATATGATATCAAGCAGTATAATGGAGAGCTTCTTTATAAGTATTGGGAGTGTTTTAAGAAGCTGTGTGTCAGCTGCCCTCACCACAACATTCCAGAGCAACTTCTCTTCTAGTATTTCTACGAAGGATTATTGTCAATGAAGAGGAGTTTGGTTGATGCAGTGAGTGGTGGGGCATTGTGTGAGAATGGCCCTATTGGATTCAGGATTCTACTCGAGCAGATGGCCACTAACACTTAACAATTCGGCACTCACAACAATGTTTGATTTGTAAGCGAGGTAAGTACTTCATCTATCCAACGTTGTTTAGATAAACTAACATCTTTTGTTAGACATATTGCAGTCGGATAGGCACAAGTAAAGGCATGCGGAATATATTCAAACATGAGCCATTCGACTGATGAGTGTCCGACACTGTACGAGAGAAGTATAGAGTATGTGAATGCTAAATGAGGGAACTTTCTGAATCAATACAACCTATACTTATAGACGTATAACCTAGGCTGGAGGGATCATCCCAACTTGAGTTACGGAGGGAACAGGGAGTAGAATTATTTCCAGAATCGGTCATAAGGAGCACAAAAATTTTAACCAAGGCCACAAAGAGCCTCCTCTTCTAGTTCAGGTGCATCTCTAGATGAACTTATCAAGACTCTTACTGCTAATAATCTACAATTTCAACAGAGTATGCAATAATTTCAACAAAGTATACAGCAGCAGCTTCAACAGGACATACAACAGATTCAGCAGGAGACAAAAGCAAGTATACAGAATGTGGAAAACCAACTGGGTCAGATGGCAGTGAGGCTTAATCATTTGGAATCACAAAATAGAGGAAAGTTGCTATCTCAAGCTGAGGTGAACCCGAAGAACGTAAGTGCTATAACCCCGAGGAGTGGAAAGGAGATTGACAGTCCCAAGAGAACTCCACCAAGGATTGCTAATGAGGAAGAAATCAATAAGGAGTTAGGAAAGGAAGAAAACACTTTATCGAGTACAAAGGTAAACTTCAAAAGCCCAATTATCATTAAGAATAATCCTCCTACTTTTCCTAGCAGATTAACAAGAATGAACAAGGAGGAGAATGATAAAGAGATATTGGCGACTTTCTAGAAAGTGGAAGTAAATATCCTTTGCTCAATGCAATTAAGCAAGTATCAAGATACATTAAATTCCTCAAAGAACTGTGTATACTTAAAATAAAGTTAAGAGGTAATGAAAAAAATGATGATGGGTGAGAATGTGTTGACAGTTTTTAAGAAAAAGATACCTCCAAATGTCGGGATCAAGGTATGTTCACCATTTCCTACAAAATTGGTAACACTATAATTAATAGAGCTATTTTGGATTTGGTAGCTTCAATTAATGTTATGCCTCACTCAACTTATGATTCCTTAAATTTGAGTTCTTTGAAAGAAACAAGTGTTATCATACAATTAGCTCATCGCACTAATGCTTACCTTGATGGTGTAGTTGAGGATGTTTTGGTGCAGGTTAATAAGTTAATGATTCCTATTGATTCTTTTGTTGTTGATACAGATGATGGCACTTTACATAATCCAATACTTATCTTGTTAGGGATACGGTTTCTCAATACAACTTAGACTAAGATAAATGTTCGTAAAGGCACCCTCACGATGGAATTTGATAGGGAAGTGGTTCATTTTAATATTTTTAATGCGATGAGACATCCTCGATGATCATTGTGTTTTCTTTGTTAATATAATTGAGGTTCAGGAAATGTTTAAATTGAGTTGCAAGGATCATTTAGAAATAGTCACGATAGAGTGTATAAAAGTAAGAGGCAATATTGTTGTTGAAGTGGGAGAAGAGTTGGTTGAAATGGAGGTTACCTTGGAATGATTGGGGAACTCTCTAAAGAGGTATAATTTGGCTTCTATACAGTTATCCGAATCTCACCAGAAGTTATTACCTTCTAAAGTGCAGGCACCTAAAGTAGAACTGAAGCCACTCCATACACACCTCAAGTATGCCTATTTGGGAGATAAGTAGACTCTTTTAGTTATCATTTTGGAGGAGTTGACTTTAGATTAAGAAGATGGGCTAGTTTGAATGTTGAGAGAGCATAAGAAGGCCATCAGGTGGACTATCACAGATATCCAAGGAATGAGCCTGTCTATATGCATGCATCGCATCTTGTTAGAGAAGGAAGTGCTGAATTTTCTCGATATTGGGGTTATTTACTCGACCTCTAACAGTGAGTTGGTAAGTCATATTAAAGTGGTTTCAAGGAATTCTGGAATCACAGTTGTGACCAATCAGAAATGTGAGTTAGTTCCCACTCGAGTGCAAACTGGGTGTCGAGTTTGTATTGATTATAGGAAATTGAACTCAGTGACTCGTAAAGACCATTTTCCCCTTCCCTTTATTGATCAGATACTTGAGAGATTGACTAGTTATGACTATTATTATTTCTTAGATGGCTTTTCAAGTTATCTTCAGATCCTGATCGTACCAAAGGATTAGGAGAAAGCCACCTTCACATGCCCATTTGGTACATTTGCTTACCGAAGGATATCATTTAGATTATGCAACGCACCCACCATATTCCAAAGATGTATGGTGAGCATTTTTTCTGAGCACGTTAAGAAGATTATAGAGGTATTCATGGATGATTTTAGTGTTTATGGTTCTTCTTTTAATGAATGCCTTAAGAATCTTGCTATTATCCTAGTACAATGCATTGAAACTAACCTTATGCTAAATTTGAAAAAATGTCATTTTATGGCGGATCAAGGTATAGTTTTAGGGCATGTTATATCTGCTAGGGGTATTGAGGTAGATAAATCTAAGGTTGATCTTATTTCTTCTTTACAGGAAGTGCATTCTTTTCTTAGGCATACAAGTTTTTATCAAGATTCATTAAAGATTTCTTGAAGAAAGTTGATAGGATTGAATCATCTTATATTTTCTTATTCATTTCAATATCTTTTCAATCCTATTGTTGTGTTTAAATACTCAATTTGTGTTCATCTTATGTTTACATTTAGATTAAAGGAGTGAAAAAAATATTTGCTAAAAAGAAGAAGTTTGATGAAGTTTGGAGAGCCATCCATAGAGGATAAACCGTCAAGGGCATTCAGAGGAGAATTAGAAAAGACCCAGGAAATAACCCAAGGCCACGATCATCGTAAATATGCCACGTCATGATAGAAGCTTGATCATAGGGCCACGATTGTGGGGAGTCAGCCACGATCGTGACAAAAGCTTAAGCACAGGGCCATGATCATCGGAAGTTAGGCATGATCATGAGAGAGAGTAGATAAATTGGCCACGATCATGCATTAAAGGCCATAATCGTGGCCTGCGTACAGACAGATGTGAACAATCTTCTAATCTTAAGTTTCTGAGGGACTTTTTGGACTTTTGAGGTAGAGAAAAGTCATAGATTTTACCCTAAATAGAACATACTACATAAAGAAAGAGAGGAGGATCTAGAGGGAGGCTACATAATCTGCCACTTTTGGAAAACTTCAAGCAGAGAGAAGGAAGGAGCAGAGAAAATTTTGGTATTTTTCTTTACACTTAGCTAGTTTATTTGATTTTCAATGCTTTATCTTTATATGTCTTAATCTATTCATTCCACTAGTTTAGAGCTTTCTTAGTGTTAATCACATTTTTACACGTGCTAGAATATTTAGAACGAATGTTTAATGGATTTTATAGTTGGAACTTATGAAATTTGTAATGAACCTTTGTGATATATCAATGGATGTTTATTCCTGCAATTTTCCAGTTTTAATCTTGGTTGTTTGAGTTTATTTATGTGTTTTTCATATCTAAATTTATTGGGTATTTGAACATTTAGTGGTTTATCTTATGGGTTTTTGTTTAATTGTGATGCTTTTGATTAATTTGTGCTCAATAGTTAGGATCTATGCATGTTCTTAGGTTTATGATCAATTAATTGGGGTTTATGTGTAAGTTATGTGGTTGGAACTTTCTTTGTGCCTGTCTTTTTAGTTAAGTTTAGTGCATATTAGCTATCTCTTCTTCATTAGTTTAGGGTATTTTGTTTTCTTGTATTACAAAATTTAAAATAGCATTTGCATCCCAGCTCCCTATGGTTCGACCCTAGCTTACCATTTACTACATGTTTGGTAGTTAGGAATTTATTATTTGGTAGTTAGCGACAGGCTATCAATAGTTGCACCATTATGTAAACTGCTACAACAAGATGTCTCCTTTAAGTTTGATGATAAGTGTAAGGAACATTTAATAAATTGAAGGAGCTTTTGACATCCCCATCGGTGATCCAACCATCAGATTGGAGTCCCCCTTTGAAATTATGTGTGATGCAAGCGACTATGTAATAGGGGTAGTTCTAGGATAAAGAGTGGGAAAAGCTTTGTATGCCATCTGTTATGCTTCAAAGACACTTAATCCAGCTCAATCGAATAATTCAACAACTGAAAAGGAAATTTTATTTGTGGTTTTTGCTTTAGAAAAATTTCAGTCGTATTTGCTTAGTGCTAAAGTGATTGTTTATTCTGAACATGCAACTTTATGATACCTACTTACAAAGAAAAAAACAAAATTGAGGCTAATTAGATGGATTCTCCTCTTTCAAGAATTCAACCTGGAAAGGTGAAAAATGTGGTGGTCAACCACCTCAATCGTTTGATCAAAGAAGAAGATGACATCTTGTTGAGAGAGACATTTTTAATGAACAATTATTTTCTGCCAATGTGACACTACCATGGTATGCAGACATTGTGAATTTTTTAGTTACTAACAAATTACCTGTTGATTTGTCAACAGCTTAGAGGGATCAACTATGGAATGAAGTGAAGTAATATATTTGGGATGACTCGTATCTTTAGAGGCATTGTATAGATCAAGTCATCAGGAGGTATGTACTTGAAAGTGAAACACCCTCAATTTTAGTCTTTTGTAGTCATAAGTGCATGGAGGACATTATGGAGTAAAGAGTATGGCTCATAAAATTTTAGAGAGCGGTTTATTGATAGGATTGAATCATCTTATATTTTCTTATGCATTTCAATGTTTTTTTAATACTATTGTTGTGTTTAAATACTCAATTTGTGTTCATCTTGTGTTTACATATAGATTAAAGGAGTGAACACAAATATATGCTAAAAGGAAGAAGTTTGACAAAGTTTGGAGAGCCATCCATGTAGGAGAAACAATCAAGGGTATTTGGAGGAGAATTGGAGAAGACTTGAGAAATAACCTAGGGACATGATTGTGACAAAAGTTTGATCACAGGGCCACAATTATGGGAAGTAAGCCACAATCGTGGCAGAGAGCAAATAAACTAGCCACGATCATGCAGTAAGATCACGATCGTGGCCTGCACACAAATAGATGCGGACAGTCTTCCAAACTTAAGTTTTAGACTTTTGAGGCAGAGAAAAAACCTAGGTTTTACCCTAAATGGAACATACTATATAAAGAAAGAGAGGAGAACCTAAAGGAAGGCTACATAATCTGCCACTTTTGGAAAACTTCTAGAAGAGAGAAGAAGAAGAGAGAAGGAAGAAGCAGAAGTTTTTGTTATTTTTTTATGCTTAGCTAATTTATTTCATTTTTAATGCTTTATTTTCGTATGTCTTAATCTATTCATTCCATTAGTTTAGAGCTTTCTTAGTGTTAATCACGTTTTTACATGTTGTAGAATATTTAGAATGAATGTTTGATGGATTTTATAGTCGAAACTCATGAATTTTATAATGAACCTTTATGATATTTCAATGGATGTTTATTTCTGTAACTTTCTAGTTTTAATCTTGGTTGTTTGAGTTTATTCATGCGTTTTTGCAGATATGAATTTATTGGGTATTTGAATGTTTAATGATTTATATTATGGTTTTGTTTATATGTGATGCTTTTGATTAATTTGTGCTTAATAGTTAGGATCTATGCATGTTCTTAGGTTTATGCTTAATTAATTTAGATTTTTGTGCAAGTTGTGTGTGCTGAAATTTTCATTTTGATGCAATTAGTTTAGCATTTGCAATTTGAGGTATGCTTAGTCGTTTGTTAGTATAAAGAGTTTTGATTTATATTAAGTTAGTGTTGAATTTCGGTTTTTATCACTTCATTTATAATTTTCAGCCTTGGTTTTATTTAATTGAGTATCGGTTTTTTTATTTAATATTAACTGTGCTTAATATGAACATGTGTGGCTAGACTACTTAGGGGTTTAGAGATATTATAAGGATTAAGGGATGGAAATTGTAAGAATGGAGTTGAATTTGTCTTAAAGTGGTGCTTTTATGTCTAGGTTGGTTTAGGATTTAGGATAAATGTCATGAATTAGGAATTACTTATAGGTTTGATCACCCTTTAGGTAACTTTCTAATCCGAAGGCTGGGGTTGAGCTTGTGATATGTAATAGTCCATAGTGATTCTTAGAAGTAGCAATAGTTTAGCTGAATTTGTCAGGATACTTAATCAACTAATCTAGGATCTCATACCTTTAAGTTACACCTTCCGATCTTATGAGTAGGTGGCCTAAGTTAGTTGTTTCTTAGTACCTAATGCACCTTTGCTATTGAACTTAGAGAGCCTATTCTAGGTTATGATGTGGATTGAGAGCATTTCTAGAGCTTATTAGTTTTGCCTACTTTAGAGAAATTAAAGGTTCGAGAGCTTAATCGAGTCGATAGGCCAACACCATGATTAGAGTACCTTTTATTAGGTTCAAGGATCAATAAACATCCCGGAATCCCAAAGATAACTCCAGCCCACTTCTATACCATTGTTATTAGACTTTTCTAAATTTTCTTTGTGCTTGTCTTTTTGGTTATGTTTATTGCATATTGGCTGTCTCATCTTCATCATTTCAGGGTTTTTTTTTCTTTTTTTACAAAATTTGAAATAGCATTTGCATCCCAGCCCTCTGTGGTTCAATCCTAGCTCACCATTTTCCGCATAGTTTAGTTGTTAGGAATTTATTATTTGGTAGTTAGTGATAGGATATCAAATTTTTGGCATCGTTGTCGGGGAGTTGGCACATGTTAATTATTGCTTCTTGTGTTTTTTTTTGTTTTTGTTGATCTTTTTCATTCTTTCATCTGATTGTGTGTCCCATAGTTCCTCAAATCACATTCATTTGTATAAATTTGCTAAAGAAAACAGAAGTTCATTACTTTCTCCACTTAACCCTTTCTCTTTTTCTCTTATTGCAGGTCGTACCAAATTTTGTCAGTAAGAACGAGGAGTCCATACAAATCTCCCCAAGAGTGGTCTTTCTTTATCCTTTAAAGAAGAAGTTGATGGGTGTTCAAATGAAACAGAGGAGATTATGGAGCCTCATCAGCGCACCTTAAAGGAGCTTGCGACTCCTTCTTTTAACCCTAATTTGCTTTGTATCAATTATCTGGATAATGAGCTGGAAGTTGAAATTAAACTTAGATTGATACGTGTATTGCTTACTTTTACAGCTTTTCGTGACACCAGCTTACTGGGATTAAGCTACATCGTTGATCCTAATAAGTTCCTGAAGGAGTTCTGCTAGATCCCAAATTCTTTTAGAATTTATTTTATTATATTAGCAAACATAAATATAAGTTAAAATTTATGAATTAGCAATTTTTGGAGTTTAATTAGACATATTATGAATCTGGTGTGGTTTCATGAATTAAAAGAAAGAGTTAGAATTAAGTTAAGGAGTTAGAAGACATTAGATTAATAAGGAAGGGTAAGCTTGGAAAGATAAAAATTGGTCTTAAAATAATAAGAAAAGAAGAGAAGAAAGTCGTGTATAGTAAGTAAGAAAAGAGAGAAAGTCGTAGAAGAAAATAGAAGAAGAGAAGGAGAAAACCGAAGCATAGAAAGAGAAGAAGAAGGGAAGAAAAGAGCAAGGAGAAAGATGAGGAAGAAGAACATTCAACTGGGTTTTTAGGTAATCTTTATTATTCTTCTTGTTTTGATAGAAGAAAGAAGTAGAGAAAATAGGTTTTATACTGTAAATGAAGAGTGAAAGAAGAGAACCGAAATTCTTCTTCTTAGAATTTTATGAACCTTAACTAGATCTTAGTTCTTCTAGTTAGATAAACCAAGAGTAGATTAAGTCTAAGCTTATTTTTGGATATTTAAAGCTTATGGAAGTTTTATTCGTGTATGTTGATTGGAAGAAAATATGTTTTTTTGAAGGGAACCAAGAACTTCGAAATCAAAAGCAAGAAGAAGAACAAACTTGATCTTGTAATTACAAATAAATAGGTGGGTAATATGTTTATGGTTATTGTGAGGATGGGCTGATATATTATATGTTTATGTGTGCTTAAATGCTTGTTTTTGGAGCATTGTGAATGTAGGAAAAATGCAGTGTGATTTGTTATCATGTTTACTTTGAAAGATTTTGTTGTATTTGGTATTAATGAACAAAAGAAAAGCATAAGAAAGTATGAAAGTATGAGTATGATATGGAACTTGTAAGTTTTAGAAAATTTGCTTGTGTGGGTAAGAGAGATATCATTCTGTTCGTCAAGTGCACGTTGACCTAAAGCCTTCTCCCAGCTGTCCGCTTGTGGCATATGAGCTGTAAAAAATAGACTCATTCTTTTCATGGTGTAAACTTGGGTTTTGCCATTATGTTTTATGGGATTCTCTCAAGCCATTATGTTTGTGCATTGCATTTTGATTTGTTGGATATGGAGTATAATTGAGTGGTATTTTGTGATGATTAAATGAAACATATGAACTGATTTGTGTGATAATGTGTTCTTGTCCATGTTAATTCTCAAAATTTGGAATGTGGATAGTACGATCTACTAAGTCTAAAATGTAATATGTGTATATATATATATATATACTTGATTGTGTGTGTGGTTCGTTATCGCTGGCTATAAACATATTAGCCACTGGGCTTCACAGCTGCTCAGGTGCAGAAATAGCAGATCGACATTGAACCTTGCAAAAACTTCAGCTAACTCGAAAAATTTCTATCTTTTGTAATTAAGTTAGTTCAGAAACTTTTGGTACTCTAGAAGCATATCAAGCATGAGCATTCTTAATTGTTTTGTATTATGCTACTAAAATGGTTTTTGATATGCAATATGAAGTTATGTACAATCTTTGCTTTGTATGTATGGTTTTGATTGTTAGAATCGGGTCTTTTGAAATGCATAGAAGTTATATATATTGACAGTAGAGAGAAAAGAGGAAAAAACGGATAAAAATGTGTTCTGAAAATTCAATGAATAAACTGTATTGATCTAGGCAAACTTTGATAAAATTGTCTTCATGAAAGTTGTAGATCTTTCTCTTAGCTTTCCAACGACATAAAGTTTATAATTTTTCGACTTTGGAGTAGAAAGTTGTGACAAATTGAAGTAGGAGTGTGCAGTCGGAATGTCGCGATCGTGCATAAGCACAATTGCGACGAACCTAAATTTTTATGAAAGTCACAATCGTGTCTTTTCACCAAAAGTCCCAATCATGTATAAGCACAATCACGACACACCCTCTCACAGCCATGAGTCTTGTTCTCACGCTCGTGACTTTTGCACTTCTTTTTTATTTAATTAATTGTCTATTTAATTGTTTTTACTCCCACCAAGAAAGTAATTCTCTTTATTTTGATGTTAGTTATATATATATATATATATATATAGTATACTATTTTTTAAAAGACCCCCAAGCTTGATGGCTTGTCATCACGAAATAAAGACTGAGACCTGGGGCCAACATCTTTGGTATCAGAGCACAAGGTTTCTAAGGATTCCTAGGCTTAGAATATGTTATACTATGAAACATATGACGTGTGATAAAGTGTTTGTATTGCTAAATTACTTGTTTGCATTGTTGAGTTTATTCATTGCATTAAGTGACATATATCATGCATATATGTAGGAAATAAGATTTAAAATGAAAGTAAGCTAAATGATAATATCTTATTGAAGGAGTGAAATGCCACATCGTAGAAGAACACGAGGAGTTTTGCAAGAATTTGCTGCACTTGAGTCTCCACTGAGAGAGGAGGGTATTGACGAGTCCAAAGCCCCAGCGATTACTGAGGCAACTGTAGGGCAGGATAGCGAGCCATTTCAACCACAAATGCCCGAGTCATCTCTTCCTCAAAAACAAATGCCTATTCTGTTTGATCCTAGAATGCTCCAAGCCTTTGCTCAGGCTTTTGTTCAGGCTATGGGCCAGATGCATCAACTTCCACCTCAGCCCCAGCTAAGAAAGGAAAAGAGTTTGATAAGCTGAGGAAGTATGACACAGTGGATTTCTATGGAATAATCGATCCAGAGGAATCTAAGACTTGGTTGAGGAAGACCGAAAGAATATTGGAACATATGGATTGTGAGGATGAGGAAAAGATTGTGTATGTTGTAAGTTTGCTATAGGGAGATGCCCTATATTGGTGGAAAAGTATACAAGGGAGCCAGTTAAAACCACCAGTGTTAACCTGGAAAGATTTCCAAGCTGCCTATAAGAAGAAATATCTGTCTGAGGTGTATATCTAGCAGGAGCAAAGGGAGTTTCTAAGTCTTACCCAGAGGGAGATGATAGTGAGTGAATATGAGAGCAGATTTACACAGTTGTCTCGATATTCAGATGAGTTGATGATGAGCGAAGCGGCTAAGTGTTGAAGGTTTCAATCGGGATTGCATTTGTCCATCTGGCATAAAATTTTTAAGACCTTTAACAATTGGTATAAGCCACATCAAGGGTGGAGAATATAAAAAACATAAAGAGTGCAGTGAATAGAAAGAGGAAAGAAAATTGGAATAGATGGATTGTGAGGATGAGGAAAAGATTGTGTATGCTGTAAGCTTGTTATAGGGAGATGCCCTACATTGGTGGGAAAGTATACCAGGGAGCCAATTAAAACTACCAATATTAACCTGGAAAGATTTCCAAGCTGCTTATAAGAAGAAATATCTATCTGAGGTGTATATCTAGCAGGAGCAGAGGGAGTTTCTGAGTCTCACCTAGAGGGAGATGACAGTGAGTGAATATGAGCACAGATTTACACAGTTGTCTCTATATGCAGCTGAGCTGATGATGAGTGAGGTGATTAAGTGTCGAAGGCTTGAGCAGGATTACATTTGTCCATCAGAGAAAAAGTGGTGGCATAAAATTTTTGTGATCTTCAACAATTGGTAGGAGCTGCATTAAGGGTGGAGAATATAAAAAAACATAAAGAGTGCAGTGAACAGAAAGAGAAAGGAAGAGAACAACTCAGAAGAGGAGGTAGTAGCAGTCCTTTTATGCTAAAAAGGAGTACTAGGACCTTCCCCACACAGTCTGATGTTAGGAGCAGTGGTGCAAGCAGGCCTAAAATAACGAGAACTACTTCCCTTCAAGCCTCGATTGTTGGAGGCAGGGGAAGAGGAGAGGGGGAAAAGCAATCGTTTTCCAAATGCGATCATTATAGAAAATTCCATAAAGGGTAGTGTTATAAATTGATTGGTGCTTGTTTTAAGTATAGAGAAAAAGGGCATATGGCTAAGAAGTATCCACAATATGCAAGATGAGAGGGAACTCAGATGCAAGCTTAAAAAAGGATTGAGACTGTGGGTGTTGAGTCTACAATGGAAGTGGACAGTTCCAGTGTAGCCAAGAAAGTAAATCTTCCAGGAAGATCGAGGGGACAAGCACTAGCTAGAGTATCCACAATGACTAGGAAGGAAGCAGAAACAACTCCAGAAGTTATTACTGGTATGGTTAAATTGTTTTATAATGACATTATTATTTTGATTGATTTAGGGTCTACCTACTCATTTATTTCGTCAAGTATGATTTTGCATGATAGAAATTTGAGTTTACGAGATAGTCCTTTGATGGTTAGTACCCCAATTGGCCAACATATCATTATTAGTGTGAAATATGTATTGTTTAGGTGAAATTAGCGGTGGCTTTAATGTCATTGGAGATGAAAGGATTGGATGTGATTTTGGGCATAGACACCTTAGAAAAACATAGTATTAATTTGAATTGTAAACAAAAGAAGGTAGAGTTTGTGCTGGACAAAGGTGAAAAAGTGGTGTTTGGGGAACCAAGAAAGCAAGCCCGTCTAAAATTATTTCAGCTCTAACAGTAGAGAAGATGATGAGGAAAGGATGTGAAGCATTCTTGGTATATGTTGTAGAAATGAAGGTAGATGAAGAAAAATTAGAAAACATTATTATAATTAAGTAATTTCTAGATGTCTTCCCAGAGGAACTACCAGAACTACCACCACCAAGAGAGATTGAGTTCATCATAGAGCTTCTTCCAGGCATGACACCAATATCAATTCCACCCTATAGAATGGCTCTGGCAGAATTGAAAGAGCTTAAAGAGCAGTTAGAAGAGGTATTGGAAAAAGGTTTTATTAGGCCTAGCTCTTTGCCTTGGGGAGCTTCAGTTCTTTTTGTGAAAAAGAAAGATGGATCCTTGAGGATGTGTGATTCGACCTGTTCATTAAGCTCTTGGAGGTTGAAGCAAAGTATTCCAAGAATTGCACTATAGAGTGCAACCTCGGGCTATTCACTTAATCAGAACCTAAAATGATTGAACCTAACTTAACCTACATGTCATGCTATGCAAACTAATTCGGAGAAAAGTTTTTTTTTTAATTTTTGAACTCATTAATAGAACTAATTTGAATGTAAAACAAATGTTTTTGGATTTTAGGGGTAAAGAAAACTGAAGGATGAAAAACACAAAAGACTAAATAGTGATAAAGTCCCCTTGAATGTGAGTTTTTGCCATCATAGTTCAAAATTGATTTAAGTGAGAGTAGAAGTCACTAAGCTTCAAAATGGTAAACCTTGAAAGGCTCTTCAAGTCCAGGATCTTAATCAATGAGACTCCATTTTTTTAAAAAATTCCGTTAAGTGCTCTTAGTGTGTGTAGTAGGATTAGCCAATGCAATGGGTCAAATGGAATCTAAAATCATCTCAACATCAAACATAATTATGCAAGATAAGAGAGAATCAAGAAGATTTCGAATAGACATATATGAAACTTCATACATTTAAGCTCAAAGTTTTACATAAACCAATCCATCCTACACATAATGAATATCCAACATTTGATTAAAACCATAATCAAATATCTCAACTACAAATCATAAATCTTAGACCTAGGATGTTATAAATTCATAGCTGAACCATGGATTAAACTACTCCCTTTTTTCAGCCAATTGAACTCCAGCCATTAGTGCACCTTCAAGAGGAAAAGAAACGCCTAGCCACTCATTACACTCAGAAAGTTCACAACTTGGAATGAATCTAAATCACCCATGGTGGAGGTTTTACAGTGGAAAGAAAAATATAGAAGAGGTTAAAGCTTTTTTTTTTTAGAGAGCAGAAATGAAGGAAAGTCAATGATAATGTGTCTCTACCGCCTCCCCCTTACTTATCCCAAAATAGGGTTTTTTAAGTGGTATTCGGGTCAGGTCATATGCATGGGTAAGTGAGATTTCCAAAAATGACTCGAGTTTCAGGTTGCTGCTTCAAATTTTTTGTTGCAGCGAAGTGATGAGTCCGCCGGGGCCAAATTTTCTTGAAATGTATGGGCTGTTGATTCACATGTTTTGCCGTGGCAAAGTGATGAGTTCGCCGCGGTTAACTTGCCCCGAAAGGTCTTCTTCCTTGATCTTAGGGCTCAGTAATTTCTTGGTCCTTACTCTTGGCTCCACTTCTTGAGTGTCCTGCAATGAAAAGAAATAGTTTGCAATATCAATTGTCCTATAAACCAAGTGAGTGTAATTACTAACTAATTATGACAATTTTACCCTCAAACTATATCAATTCAAAACAAGCACTCTTGAACTAAATTAAGCACAATATCCAACAAAAAGAGTCGAAAAGTACAACAAAAACTATAAAAATATCACTGAATAATATAAAAGACTTGGGTTCAATCCAATTTCCCCACACTTAGACCTTTTTACTCTTGGACAAAGCTCATAAAAGTCAAAGGAATACAAGTGCAAAAGGAAATACCGACCATTCTTAAAAATGAGAGTAGAAAATGAATAAAACCATTTTCTCAGAAATCAACTAAAGTAGGCTGAAAGAATGCCAAGAAGATCAAAACTACAAGTATTTAATCCAAGAGATTGAGAAAAAGAGACTTATCTCAGGAGAAACTGTTTAACTCTCAACTCACTTGTCTTGGGGTAATATCACTCTAAAATCTACTTAATTCATTCTCTACCATAAGTTTGTGATAGTTCTACCTGTCCACCACAAGAACTATAATTTTTACAAATCAAGAGGACTTTCAGGGTTGTAATGATGAATGAAGGCCAAGTGAAATGGATGGAATAAAAGAAACAAGATGAGTGACATTCATCACAATTATCATCCTTATGAAATGAGTGTCAGCTATTCTAAAGAAAAGATTTAAAATTCTAACATAGCAGCTCCTTTTTTTATATACTATACCGTAAAAGAATTGTTCGAAAAAAAGTCATAATTAGACTTAAACCAGGTTCCTCAAATGTTCAAAGGAACTATATAGGAAACTTAAAACCGGTGTATTTGAAGTACTAAAGTTCTCACTGTGTATTCTTTACTGAACTATGGTAACAGCACACCATCATACTAGTCTTGTAAAACACATTGCCTTTTTTTTTTAACCCAACCCATAAATTCCACTAAAAAACACTTAAACTTAGAAGACCGGAGATAAAATACTTACATCAATTTATAAAAGTGTGCATGCACTCAAAAAGATGGCTCAAGGAGGCTAGTAATGGTTAAGTGTGTGGGGTTTGTGTTTGGGTGAGAAAGGTTTTGCAATGAATGCCTCTTTCATTTTAACAAAATTTAGTTCAACAAGCCTTAATTAAGAATCAAAATAAGTTCTAGAGAGATATAAAATTAAGCAGATACACACAAATGAAAGAATTCAGGTCCAAATATCCTTCCAATAAGGTTAGTATCTCAATTAAGCTATCTTAAGGTTTAAAAATGCATAGCGCCACTTCCTTAACTTACCCTCACTTACTTCTTGTTGAAAACATTAAAAATGGAACTAGCCAAAATCAACTATCTTTTAAAAGCATGGATAGTTTTCCAAAAGCCTATATAAAACTTTGAATTTTTCAAAACTTTTCAATCACATAAGTATTAAGAACCTAATTTGGGAGCATTATTTAAGTGTTGGCTGCAGCAAAGTAAAAAGTTGGAAAAGTTTCACCATGGCAAAGTGAAAAGTTGGAAAAGTTTCACCGCGGCGAAAAGTGGCAGAAACGTGGAGAAGATAGAAAAAAAGCATGCAATTGCAATTTCACCTCAAGGGCCAATTTCAAAACTTAAAAGATAACACACAAATGACACTTAAGTGGCTAAAATGTTGCAAAAAGAAACTGTTTGGTTTCCTCCCCCACAGTTAAACACAATATAGTTCGCAAGATTGAAAGAGTTAAAGCACAATCAAATAGAGATGATAAACATTAGATGAACAGATAGACAATATCACAATTTCCAATGAAATAAATACAACATTCAGCACAAGTTAGATCAAGCAGGGAAAAGACATCAGAAAAGTTAACTAAGTATCCAGGAAACTCAAGACTAAAAACATAAAGACTCAAAGATAAAACAACAAGACAAAATACAAAATGACTCGAGATTGATCTGTAGGGGAATCAGCTGTAGATCTAGCAGGTCTAGACCCCAGATGGACCTGCTCCAGACATGCCCTCCCCAAATGTGCCATCGTCGCGCCATGGTTCATCCTCATCAGAGGGCAATTGGAATTGTAGGCATTTAGCCAACAAAGCATCTATGCGACGACGATAACACATGTACCAATCATACATGTCCGTTGGTGGATCTCGCCTAAGAGAGTGAGACGGAGTTGGTCGAGATCAACAGAAAGTCTGTCAAGCTTGGTAGCAAGGGTCGCTAAGGTGACAGGTTTAGGGAATTTTGGAGCTAGCTGGTCGTGCTCAGTGGGTGCACCGGTTGCTGAAGTTGGACCAACATCAGATACAGGTATGGGAAGGGGTGACGGTGCAAGGGCAGGGTGTTTTAGACGGTTGTACCCAAAGAGTGGGGCCAGTTTAAAATAGATGTCGTTATTAAACTCAAGGAAATTGTGGGCACGAAAAATGTCAGAAACAAGGTGAGGGAAGGCTATGGCGTTTGTTAGTTTGGGTTTATTGATGGAGTCATAGAGGGCGGAGGTAATAGCTTCAACTATGTTGACCGGACGGCCAGTCATTAGGAGGTAGATGTAGAGAGCTTAGCGTTTGGTGATGTTGGCTAGGTGGGTGGTGGGAGTGATATTGTTATAGACCAAATGCAACCAAGGACGAGCCTCTAGTCCTAACTTGGAGCATTTAAGGTAAAGCTCGGTATAGCGTGGTCGATGCCAGTCAGCGCCCTCTTGACAGAGGGTGCGAGCAATATCGGCGATAGGGTAGTTATGGATGAGTTGGTCAAAATGGCAGCTGTGATAGGGAGAAGATCAAAGTGGTGGCGGATGTTGGAGGTCATGAAGGCATGGGGCTCCCTCATGCCACGGAAATCAATGGCTAGTTGATTGTGGAACCGAGCATAGGTGTAAAAATAACAACAAATTTGTCATTGCTTAAGGTACGCTCTTTAACCAAGCTAGTTAATTAGGATTCATGGAGTTGCTAAACAAAAGGGTTGTTTGGGGGGGTTAAAGGAAAGGGTCGTTCTTTGATAAGATGTCTAGCATCAGCTTTGTCATAAAATTCCTCAAATGTATACTTATTGTCAGGTGAGTCAGGTTCACCAGAAGGGGTAGGGTTTTTGGTTCGAGTCACTTACCTACAGATAAACAAACTAAATAATAAAAAATAGAGCAAATCAAAACTTCACCGCGGCGAAATATTTCAAAGAGGACGATATGTCCAACTGTTTTGCCCTAAATATCAATAGCACATAAGATAAAAATGGACGAAGAAGGGAAACTGAGATACTTACAAAGATGAGGAGAAAGCTGCGTAGAAAAAGAATCGAGAGTGGAGGTGATTAGGAATGGAAAATGGGAGGAGGGGCAGAGAAGAGTGGTCGTGGTGAAATAGGGTTGTGAAAGGGAGAATCAGTAGACTTAAGAAAATAGCAAAGTGAAAAGACGAAGAGAGTAGGAAAAGAAAATGACTGGATGAGTGACATATAGGGGTAGAATGCTAATATGATAAATAAAAATCGAAGACATGATAGGGTAGCCTGCACAGATTCTATCTTTTCCGCGGTAAAAATTTGATGTTGTCGCGGTGAAAATGTCCCGAAAGGAAAAAAATGGAAGAAATGGAAATATGTTGCTACGGCAATGTGAAATGCACGCTGCAGCGAAAATAACTTGAGAGAAAATGAAACGAAATAAGAGTGCGTTGCTGTGGAGACGTGGAATACACGCCGGGACAAGAATTTCCCGAAAGAAAGAAACTAGGTGGAGACTTTTGCTGCGGCGAAACCATAAGTTAGCCGCGGCGAAAGTAACTCAAACTCAAACAGCAACAGACATAAAATTTTTATAAAGAAATGAAAAACATGATAAAGAAACACAAAACACAGTCTAGATACTTAGAAAACCATTAAGTGAATATGTAAAGTTGCAAGGTACTGAATAAGTTCAAGAATGAAAATGCATCACAATCAACAATATGCAACTTCTCTAAACTTGAAGATATATCATGCTTCAGAGTGATCAATCACAGCAAAATAAAGGCAAAAGACAGAACTAAAAGGGGGTGTTATTGAAATGAAAATTACTATTAAACTAAAAACTAAACTACTTTTCCTACTGGGTTAGTTTCTCCCCCACACTTACTCAACAAACTAATGCACCAAATATGTCATGAATAGTCACAAGGTAAAAGTAAGTAAACAAGTGAAGGAAAGAAACAACCTGAGATTTATGGAGGTTTTTGGTTCTCATGGTAAAGCTTCAAGAGATGTCCATTCACCTTAAGCTTAGCTCCAGTCTCTTTATGTAGAAGCTCCACCATGCCAAATTTGTGCACTTTTGTGACTGTGTACGGCCCATCCCAACAAGTATTAAATTTCCCTTGCTTAAAAGTGAAACGAGCCTTAAACAATAATACTTTATCTCCCTCTTTGAAGTCCTTTCTTAGGATGCCTTTATCGTGCACAAACTTGGTTTTCTCCTTATAGAGTCGAGAGTTCTCATGCGTCGCTAGCCTCAACTCTTCCAATTCTTGCAACTGCAATTTTCTCTCCATCCCAAAAGATTCTAAGTCCATGTTGCACTACTTGATTGCCCAATAAGCTTTATGTTCCAACTCCACTAGCAAATGGCAAGCCTTGCCATAAATTAAGTGATATGGAGACATCCCGATTGGTGACTTGTAGGCAGTCTGATAAGCCCATAGTGCTTCTTCTAAATGCAAACTCCAATCTTTCTTGGATGGTTTACAATCTTCTCCAAGATATGCTTCACCTCTCGATTAGATATTTCAGCCTGACCATTGGTTTAGGGTTGATATGCAGTGGAGACTTTATGAGTAACACTAAAGTTTGAAAACAGATTATCAACTACCCTATTACAGAAGTGTGTACCCCTATCACTCACTACAGCCCTTGGAATCCCAAACCTACAGAAAATGTTGGACTTAAAAAATTTAGACACTATTTGGGCATCATCTTTTCTAGTAGGCACAGCCTCTATCTATTTGGACACATAGTCTACAACTAGAAGAATATATATAAAACCAAAGGACGGAGGGAAAGGACCCATGAAGTCAATCCCCTAAACATCAAACATTTTGTAAAACAGTAGAGGCTGCTGAGGCATTTCATGCCTTTTACCTAACCCCCCAAAACATTGACACTTGTCACAAGACTAATAAAATGTAAAAGAATCTTTAAAAAGGGTTGGCCAGTAAAAACTAGAGCCTAGAATTTTCCTAGATGTTCTCCTTACATTGAAATGCCCTCCAAAAACCATAGAATGGCAAGCTAAAATAATGGCATCAAATTCTTCATTAGACACACATTTCCTTATGACTTGGTCACTGCACATTCGTCATAGATGAGGAGCGTCCCAAATGTAATGCCTTGCTTCGCTTATGAGCTTTTGCACCTGCGAATTAGACATAAGAGGAGGGGTGAGTCTAGTCATAAGGTAGTTAACTATATGTGCATACCAAGGCTCTTTTAAGAATAAAGCACATAAAACTACATCAGGAAAAGAATCATAAGTGAGCTCGAAAGAGCCTACTCCCCTTGTATCCTCTGGTAGCCTACTCAAGTGATCGGCTGCATGATTTGTCGCCCCTAGTTGGTCCTTTATCTCGATGTCGAATTCTTGAAGAAGTAATGCCCATCTTATCAATCTTAACTTAGATTGTGGTTTCTTGAGCAGCTATCAGACAGCTGCATGATCAGTAAAAACAGTTACATGAGAATTTAATAGATACGGCCTAAACTTTTCTAAATCGAAAACTACTGCAAACAACTCTTTCTTTGTTGTTGTGTAGTTGATTTGTGCTGCATCTAGTGTTTTTGAGGCATAGGAAATTGCTCTTGAGATATTCTCCTCCCTTTGGCCTAACAAAGCTCTTACAGCACAATTAGCAGCATCACATGAAAGCTCAAAAGGTAAGTTCCAATCAGGGGCAACCAAAATAGGGGGAGAAATGAGTTGAGACTTTA
>JAOQML010104115.1:0-22796 GCA_027568935.1 Erythroxylum urbanii
TGATTTTACAAACAAAAATTTACTTATACCGACTTTCTAATGATTGAGTGCATTAGCACGCCATCCTCACGGGGCACGGACTCGAATATCATTAAAGATGTCGGGTTCAAGTCTTGCGAGAGTGGGGTGCTACACCATAACACTTAGTAATTATTGCTATGAAATGCTTAAGATATTCACTTCGACTCATAAATGATTTTAGGCACAATTCAGAAGCAAAGAAGCAAGAAAAATGAAAACACAAAGAAAAAGAATCCAAGTTGCTTACGACGTGTAGCTGGAAAAATAAGGAAATAGAAAGATGTGCATGTTTAATGTAAGAATGTCAATTTAAAGGATGATGGACAACAGCAAAATGGGACCAAGGTGAGAAGAAATTGGTAGTCATTGGGATAAAACACTAAGAAACACAGACAAGTAGGTTGGAAGCAAGGAGGACAAAACGACAATCTAAGAGCAACATAGATAAGAAGCAACACAGCAGCACAAAGCATGAATAAAATGATGTGCAACACAAAGGTTGATAGGTAAGGAGTAGCAAAATGCACAACCAAGGGAACAAAACATAGACGTATAGCCAATAAAATGTAGCATAATAAGGAGACCAAAACGTAGTAGTAGAGGCAAACGCAGATATAGGTTAAGGCATAAAAACACAAAAGTAGCATGAGGGTTTGGTGGTGAGGGTTTTAAAATAAAAGGAACAGTAGGAGTGTTTTTGGGTTTAAGAAAGAAGAGAGACGCTATGAGAGGTGGTCTTCAGTGGAGTTTCAGTTAGGGAAAAGAAGGGACAATAGAAGGTGCTTCGGCAGAGCATAAAGAGGGTTATGGCATGTCTCAAATTTCAAAGACCCATGGAGGGCTAGATAACTCGACGCCGGTTCAAAAGGGACATCAATACCGATAACTTGGTTAAACATTCCTTCCATTGTTTTGTTGTTTCTTCCTCTTTTTAGAAATTCTTTATGTTATCCGATGTGTATAGACATGGGTATTGTGAAAAGATGATTTTAATGCATTCATTGGATCATTTTATTACAAACCCATAACCAGAATATTGAATGTAATTTGTAATTGTTATGTTGAAATTCATTTGTAGCGACTAATGGTTTGTAATCGTTAGGTATAACATAAACTAGGTTAAATGACACATCTTATATGATTGTTTCCTTGATTAATTGGTTTTCCTAATTCCTTAATTGAATCTAGAGATTGTATCCTAGGTTATTTGGTGGTTATGTTTACTTAACGATTGTATCTTGATTAAACAGTACCTAATGGAAAAATATGATTAATTATTAACCTACGATTAATAGTTCTAGAAGAGGTTTGAGAATGAAAAATCATTGAAATATGTTTAATTAAGGTGTAGGCTGAGATTGAAATAAAGGACTAGGTCCCTACTGAATTCTCCACTTTTATCATTTTTTGCATGTTTTCTTTAAATTGCTTTTGTTAGTTAGTTTGGATTTATTTTATTTTCTTATTTCTAAAAGCAAAACTCCCTAAACCTAAACACCGATTAATTTCATTTCAACCCGAGATGTACCCAATGGACATTAATATGGAAACCTTATAGTGTGATGAGGAGCTTGATAATTTTGAGGGTAATACTCAAGGAATTGCTTGTGAAGAAGAAGTTGAGGAGGAGCTCAAAGCAATTATAATATATCTTTTAGCTCAGAGGTGAGTACTGAGTCTATAATTATTTTTTAGACTAACTCTTCATTTTTACATAGCAGATTGAAGGAATTAAACGAGGAAGAACAAGGCGAAGAGTCATTCAAAATGTTTCCCAAGAGCATGGACTCAGTAGAGATCGAGATTATGAAGATAGGGAAGATGCTAAACAAGAACGATCAACTGAGGCCCTATCCTAAACAACTTCACATAAAGGATCATGTGACACCAGCAGTTCACAGTTTTGTCGCATCAGGAGAAAATATGGAGTCAAGCCAGTGACCTTAAATAGAGGCGCTTCTCGGGAGGCAACCCAAAGAAGTAAAATTTCTTTTCCTTTACTTATTCACATTTCTTTTTATATGCATGTGTTTTATCGTTGGGTTGTTTATGCTTATTTTAAGTTTTAATTAAAATGAGAGAAAGAATAAAACAAACAAACAAATATTTTGTCTTTTCTTTTGCTTCTAGGATTATATAGTCATGATTAGAGAGTGAATTGATTAGGAATTTCATGGCAACTTTAGCATGTACGTTTACTTTTATGATTGGTCAATGTACATTATCTTTAGAAAAGTAGTGACTAGTGGTAGACAAAGCCAGCGAGATTTTAGCCTTTATAGATTAACACATCGATATCAATCTCATCATCTTGGATAGTGTGTGACCTTTATGACATGTACATCCTGACTTTGTTTTGATTTTCTATTCAAGACCACATGTATATTACATGCATTAATGTGGAAATTATTAGGCATTATTTGTTTCACAAATAACCTACCCATTATATGATTTTCCTTTTGATAAGCCCCTTTAAGCTTTATTCCTTTCTTCTTGTATAAACCACATTATAAGCTTTTAAACTTAGCCAAATGTCCTTCCCAAGCCTTAAAGCTAGTGGAACATTTGTGATTGTTGAGTTTATGGATATACAAAAGTATAAGTATGGGAGTGTACATATATGTAGGTTGGTTATAATGTTGGGATACTATTTTATGTCTTATCATTGAAATTCCCATGTTGATGTAGTTTCTTCTAATTTTCATAAGAAAGAAAGAAAAGAAAAAGAAAAGAGAAGAAAAAGAAAGAAAAAGAGAAACGAAAAGAAAAAGAAAAAAAGAAAAGAAAAATGTTTAAAATAAATGTATCAAGGAGAAAGCGCATATTTGTTGAAAAGTTGTTTATGATTAATGCATCTTCCTAAAGTTGTATTGAATGGGTTATTTGAGTATATTGGATATGAGGTAGATGTTGTTATGGAAGGTTCACTCATTGTAGTTCAATGTATTGTTATCATCAATCCTTATGAGTGATCCCTTTTGATTAGTTATACTTCATGTGGTTTGTGTGTGAGAGCTTGAGTTTGAGTTGTGAAACATCGTTTTTGCATTCATCATAGTTGATGTACAAACTTTTGGGGGAATGTTATTTTTTGCAGTTGATAGTATGTTGATGTTACTTTTGTTTCACTAGCTTTAATGGCTTTCATGCTACGTTACCCAAATACATCGTACCTTATCCTTGCCTACATTACAAACTTGAAAAGTCCTTTGATTCATGATTATGTATGTGAATTCTAGTGGTGAAGAAATGAAATAATTTGCAAATTGTGAAATGGTATGATCATGAATGGTGATGATTATACCTATGAACATATCTTGTTTAAACACATTTTCTAAGTCTACCATTAGATTGCTCAGTTTTTAAAGGTATTGAATTTTGATTGATCATGAATAAAAGCTTGGAATGTTAAGTTCTTACTATGATTTTTGAAAGTCATTCATCTTTATTTATGATTATATATTCTTGGAGCATATGAAAAATGAGTCAATGTTTTGGGTTTTTTAGTTTAATTTTGATGCTTTACCTAAGGACGACAATAAACTAAGTGTGGGGGAAATTGATATGTGCTTAATAGATTATAAATTTATTCCATAAAACTTAGTGATCATTGCTACAAAAATGCTTAAGATACTCACTTTTTCTCATATGTGATTTTAGGCACAATTCAGAAGTAAAGAAGCTAAAGTGAGTCAAAAGCACGATACTTGGGCCTTTTTCTGAAAACTAATACTCACTTGTCTTTTATGGAGCAAGAAGAAGAAAATTAAAAGCCAAAAAGAAGACAATAAAAATGAAAACATAAAGAAGAAGACAAGAAAAATGAAAACATAAAGAAGAAGAATCCAAGTTGCTTACGACATACAGCTAGAAAAATAAGGAAGTAGAAAGATGTGCATGTTTAATGCCAGAATGTGGACTTAAAGAATGATGGACAGTAACAAAATGACACCAAAGTGAGAAGAAAATGATAGCTGTTGGGATAAAACACCGAGACACAAAGACAAGTAGGTTGGAAGCAAAGAGGACAAAATGCAGTAGTAGAGCTAAAACGTAGACATAGGACAAGGCATAACAGTACAGAAGTAGCATGAGGCTTCAGTGGTGAGGGTTTTAAAATAAAAAGAATAGTAGCAGTGTTTTTGTTTTAAGAAAGAAGAGAGGCACTGGAGAGGAGGTCTTCAGTGGAGTTTCAAATGGGGAAAAAAAGGGACAACCAAAGGTGTTTCGGGAGGGCATAAATAAGGCTATGGAAGCTCTCAATTTTTAAAGACCTATGGAGGGCTAGACAACTCGACACCGATTTAGAGGTGACATCGATACCGACAACCTGGTTAAGCATTTATTCCATTGTTTTGTTGTTTCTTTCTCTCTTTAGAAATTGTTTATGTTATTTGATGTGTATGGATTTGGTTTTTGAAAAGATGATTTTAATGTATTTATTGGATTGTTTTATTACAAACCCATTGTTAGAATATTCAATGTAATCTGTAATTGTTATGTTGAAATTCATTTGTAGCGACTAATGGTTCGTAATCATTAGGGATTTCATAAAATAGGTTAAATGACAGATCATATGTGGTTGTTTCTTTGATTAATCGATTTTTCTAATTCATAATGCTACTGCCTAATTGAATATAGAGATCGTATCCTAAGTTATTTAGTGGTTAGGTTTAATTAACGATCGTATCTTAATTAAACACTACCTAAGGGAAAACTTGGGTTAATTATTAACCTACGATTAATAGTTTTCAGGAGTGGTTTGATAATGATAGATCATTGAAATATATTTAATTAAGATGTAGGCCAAGATTGAACTAAAGAACCGAGTCCCTATTGAATTCTCCACTTTTATCATTTTTTACATTTTTTCTTTATATTGCTTTTGTTAGTTAGTTTAGCTTTATTTTATTTTCTTATTTCTAAAACCAAAACCCCTAAACCTAAACAACGATTAATTTCATTCCAAAAACTTTACACACACTCTCTGTGGGATCGACCTAGATTCACCACTGCTATAGTAGTAGTCTAATTTATTTTGACTAGCATTATGACGTGCTGTCAGATTTCTAAATGGGTTATATACAATCTTTCAAACCCTTTTTGATACGAGAACATGTTGAGCAAATGTTACCTTTAATAAAACCCCAATATCTGTAAGTATATAAATCATAAGTTGTAGTATCAAAAGTGTCTATCCCATAAGGAAATAGCTAGAATAAGTGGACCTATCTTTGTCTAAGAAGGTAAAAGATGATTTTAATAAAATAATAATAGAAAATTAAAACAATTAAATCAAGCAATTAAAGAGCTAATATCAAGTGAGCTACTTAAAGTAAGGTTGATCAAGGTTGAATAACTTAGGATTTATTCTGTTGTTATTTTTTTCCTTTAACCCCTATCGATTCAATTATGTGTTGATTATAGATCTTCTAAGGGATTAACTATTGTCTCTCAAGACCTAATTTATTAACTCTAATTGAATCTAAAAATTTTAGAATTGTAATATCTCAATTCACAACTCTTTCTTCAATGTTTTCAATTAGTTCTGACATGATCTATCGAATAACAAAGTTCTCACACAAGATCTCTCTTCGAATGATGGTTGATTTGTTAATTATATGAAATATTTTTTGTTTCTAATTTTTATTGATTTTGCTAGCATTTATATTTTGATTTTAGTTAAAAATTCCTATCTTTTAATCTAAATTTGATTAAAATTAGTTCTATGAAATTGGTTGTTAATATTGGAAGAAAAGAAAGAAATTAGGCAAAAGTCACCTACATGACAGAGGTGTCAGCCGTATGACATTAGCATCATGCCTGTAATAAGGGAAGTCACCACGATGCAAGAGTTCTCACCACTGCATAAAAGAATTCTGGTACTGAATTAAATGTCATGCGAGTCACACTTGATTACAATAGATTAAAAAACCTAGACTCTCTCCATAAATAGAAAGTTTATAGAAAGAAAAGTGAAGTCGATAGAGCAAGAATGGAAAATAAGAGAGCAGTAGGCATGAGCAAGAAAACAAGAGAGAAAAACCAAAAAGCGTCAGCAATCATTTCTGGGTAGAACAAAGATAGCTGAGGCAGAAAACGGGAGCTGAAACCAAGGAGCGCGAGCAAAACCAGTGGAGTAAAAACATACGGCGATTACATTAGGCAAGAGATTCGTATGTGGTTGTTGAACATATTTCATCTATTTATTGCTTTTATTTCTCTATTTACTGTTAAAAATGGGATTAAAGTTAATGAATATGACGAACATTTTTTATTCCATTATGGGTTGATTTTTTATTCTTGAGAATTAATGGAATTGATTTAATCAATTATGCATGATTAAGTTATTGTTTTATTGTCTTGTCATTTTCTATGATTTCTGAACTTATTGGATGTATTAGTTTGGCTAGCTTTTGCATTATTTTGATATTAAAGGAAGAATCGAGGGAAGACGTTTAATATTAGAACAAGAAATTATATACTATTAAGTTATGAATTAAAAATATATTAATTTAAGTACGTAATTAGCAATTAGGTTTAAATAATTGATTTGGATAATAGACTTGTCGAATATGAAAGTTAGATTTAGTTTATTATTTGATTTGATTTTAGAACCTAATTGTTAATTTTAGCACGACAGTTATTCAATCAATTTGCCTTAGGCATGCATAGGAGATTAAATTAGTGAAGTTAATTTCTCAATTGCTCACTAAATTGATTGATCAACTATTCTTTGCTTCCAATTAAATTAGTTTACTTTTTAATTTATTTTTTTAATTTCTTGAAGATCTTTTCTCAACAAATTGGGTTAGAGTGTGTAGGATTGCATTTGCTTTTATTCAAAGTTAATTTGAGTGGACCGATTTCATCTCCTTGAGAGATGACCCTGGGTATTCTACTATAATTACCTAGTATACTTACAAGTGAGATAGCCTAGGTTTTTAGAACTTATTTTTGCACAACAAGTTTTTGACATTATTGCTAGGGAGGTGTTTAGTGTTTAAATTAAAATTAATTTTGATCTTTGTCTTTGCATGCATACATTTTTGTGATATTTCAGTGATTTGTTTTATCAAATTTTGTTACTATTTTAGTGTTGTCCTTATTTTGTTTATGTTGGGAAGGAGGTCTCTAGGAACTTGTTCCCTTTATTGATATTGTACATCGAATACAAGGACCTCAAGAGGGCTTTAAAGACAATCTCGATGAACCCAAGCCTAAAGATCGAGTTAATAACCAAAAGATGAGTGAAAGGTAGTTAGTAATGAAGCAATACTCCAGATCGGTGACTGGTACTGCCACTTTGTGCATACGTTTGTGAGAAGCAATAAGAAACTATGACTAAAAGAGCATCCACTATAACATGGTACCATCTTTCTATGAAGTTCCCAATGAAGACCCTTTAAACTTCCTTCGAGAATTCTATACCACTCTCTAGACATTTCATTGGGATGAATTAAATGAAGATCAACTCAGAATGAGATGCTTCTAGTACACATTGAATGATTAGGCCAAGACATCATTGATGAACATTCCATTGAATTCATTGACTACATAGGAGGAGGTGTACAACAAATTCACGAGAAAAATTTTATTTCCATTAAAAGACCTCTAAGTTGCGGATGAAAATAGCTACCTTTAGTTAAATGGAGGGAAAGTCATTCCATGAGGTATGGGAACATTTCAAACTCTTGCTAATATAGTGTCCACACCATCATTTTCCACTTCACATGCAAAACCAAATCTTTTATGATGGATTGAAACAACCGTGTCAGTTGCACAGTGGACATACAGCAGGAGGAGTTGTGGGAGAGATGACTGTTGAAGAGATATAACAAATCTTTGAAATGTTTGGGGCTAATTCTTAACAAAAGAGTGTGAGGGGGAGAAAAGATGGAGATCATAAAGTAAACTCAAACCAAGAAATCACTATGCAATTGGCCGAGTTAAATAAGCATGTGAAAATGTTAACTGTGAGACCACCCCAAGATGTTCCAAATTATAAGGTATGTGGTATATGTGATTTTTTTAATATTCTTTTGAATCTTTTGTAGGTGATGAAGAACAAGAGAACTCACTTAATGGTTTTCAAGTGAGGATACAAAATGATCTATATTCTAACACCTATAACCTTGGTTGGAGAAACCATCCCAATTTTGCTTGAAGGATCAAAAATGAACCAGCGCAGTCCCAACCACAATATTAGAACTTTCAGAGGCAAAACCAGTTCCAAGGGCAATCCTCACACTAGAACCTACCAAGACAACCTTCTTTGGATGAAAGTATGAATACATTTATTTACGAAACAACTTAAAATCAAGAAATAAACAATAATAGATTCGACTCCTTGGAAGATTTTGTAAAGAGGGTTGAGACTTAAGTAGGGCAACTCATTGCTCAAATGCAAAATAATTAAAAAGAAAAATTATCCAGCCAAACTGAACAAGTCAAAGCGGTTATTATTATAAGAATTGGTAAGGTGATTGACAATCATATTAAGATTCCTTCTAATTTGTCTGATGCAGGTAATCAAGAAGAGGAGAGCCTCATCAAAGAAAAAGACAAACAGAATGAGGTAAACAATGGGCATGACTCTTTAAGTCATACTTAGAAATGTGAAAAACTTAGACATATAACTCAAGGAAAAGAAGGACCAAGGCTTCATAAGGCGACTGCCATTATGGACCACCAATTCCATATCTAAGCCACCTTCAGGACTCAAAACAAGATGAGCAATTTTCTGATCTGTATAAGATTCTTTCTAAAGTTAATATTAATCTGCCTTTGTTATATATGATCAGGAATATTCTATCTTGTGTGGAGTTCTTCAAGGAATTAAATACTAAAAAAATATCAGTCTGAGCCAAACGAGAAGATGATAATTTCAAAAGTAACAAGTGTAGTTATTCAGTAACAGTTACCCCCCAAATTTAAAGATCCAAGGAGTTTTATTGTGAAAATATCAATGGGTAATGGTGATGAGGTTAAGGGTGTGCTTGACCTTAAAGCATATATAAACCTTATGCCTCACTACATTTATGTGAAATTGGATCTAGGATAGTTAAGACCTGCAAACATATGTTTACAATTGCTTAACAGATCAATCTATTATCCAAAGGGAATAATAGAAGATGTGTTAGTGAAGGTTGGGGGATTGTGACAATATGTGTCAAGTGCACTGCAAAATTTACCTTACTTTGCATACTAAAAAGGGGGGCGGGAGGGTGATGTAATTGAAAAAGCGAAATACAATTAAACTATGCAAGCAATTTATAGAAAATAGTCAAAAGCGAAAAAAGTGTTAAATATGTGTAAAACCCAATTCTCAGATCAATCTTGGCCTACACACAATTAATCACATCTCATTATTATAATGTTTTTGCACCTCTTTAGGAGCATTGATCATGAACTAACAACACATTCTACTAATCCTGGTTTTCCCTTAAATTGAGTTTAATTCAGAGATTCTCATTAGTTAAACCTAATTACAGAATAACCTAGAATATGCTCTCTAGATTTAATTAGGCAGCTGCATTACGAAATGGAGAACAGATCAATGTAGGCAGTAACCTCAAAAGCTCAGGTTATCATACCTAAATTTCATTGTTCCTAATGATTCAAGGTCATTAGTGGCTACTAACTAATCTAAAACATAACCATTATGGACTATATTCAATATTCTAGCAATGAGTTTATAATAAAACAATCCAATGAATGCATTAAGAGTATTTTTACAATACCTAAATAATTTAACGTAGAACAACAATAACAATCCTTAAAGAGAGGTTCAACTTTAAAAAAAAGATGAGATAAGCTTAGTCGTGACTCAAGCATTGATGTCACCTTCAAACTGATGTTGGGAAGTTAGCCTTCCATCTTCTTTATTGGTCTCTAAGGAAAGCTTCAGTTGCCTCTGTTCTTTCTCCAAAAACTCCAAACATGAAGAATGAATTGTTTCTGCTATCAAGACAATGTGTTTTTAGCAAAAACTTGGTTTTCAAGTGAGCTGGCAAGAAGTCATGAGCGTGACTTGTAGTGTCACGGTTGTGACTAGCCTCTATTGGAGGCTCACCGCCATGAGCCATGGTATCATGAGTGTGACATGGCCACGACAAATTTGTCACGGCCGTAAGGCATATTTCATAGCCATAACCTTGCATGTCTTCATTCCTTTTGGTATTTTATTGTCTCCTCTTTATTCTAATCCTTCTCCTTCTTGTTCCATGAAGACAACTGAGTGTGAATCATAAGAAGATGGCTTAAAGAGTGTGCTTTCAACTCACTTTAGCCATTATGTTTACAAATTGTACCTAAAATCAAATATGAGATAAAGTGAATGTCTGAAGAATTTGAAAACGTTAATAACTAAGTGTAATGGATTAAATGTATCAATTATTAAGCATATGCCAAGTTCCCCCACACTTAATTTTTGACCATCCTTAGGCAAATCATCAAAATCAAAGGCACTAACTAAAACACTTACTCATTTTCCATAGTTCCCAAGAGTAGATAGTCTTGCAAAGATGAATAGCTTTCAAAAACCATAACAAGAACACAACATTCAACACTTCTACTTATGATCAATCAACATTTATCACCCTTAGAAACTAAGCAATCTAGAGGTAGACTTGGACAATATAAGATAGATCCATAGGTACACTCAAATTACCATTCATGATTATGACATTCCACAACTTTGCATATCATTTCATTTGTCCACCACTAAGAGTCACATGCATTATCATGAACCAAAGGACTTTTTAAGGTTGTAATATGGGCAAGGATAAGGTGAGACGTATTTGGGTAATGCAGCATAAAAGCCATAAAAGCTAGTGAAGCAAAAGTAGCACTCAATGCAACATTAAGTGCAAAAGCTAACATTCATTCAAAATTGGGTGTCATCACTATGATGAATGCAATAACTATGTTTCACAACTCAAATTTAAGCTTTCATACCATAAACCACATGACAAATAACCAACTAGAAGGAATCACTCGTAAAAATCATTGATAATAATACATTGAAACTATAAGGGGTGGCCCTTCCAAAACATTTGCCTTATATGCAATATACTCAAATAACACATTCAAGACAATTTTAGGAGAAGAGACCAATAATTAACAACAAAAGTATTTCCCCTTGATACTTTTATTCCATAATTTTTTTTCTTTTCTTCCTTTTTCTTTGTTTTTACTTTTTCTTTTTCTCCTTTTTTTGATATTAAAAATTGAAAGAAGCTACATCAATATGGGAATTTCATTGATAAGACATAAAATGGCATCCCAATAATTATAACCATCCCACATATATACACACCCGCACACTTATGCTTTTGTACATCCACAATCATCAACAATTAAGAAATGCTCCATCAGCTTTATGACTTAGGTAGGACATTTGGTTAAGTATAAAAGAACTGTAATGTGGTTATTACAAAAAGAAAGGCTATCAAAGCTCAAGGGTCTTAACAAAGGAAAACTTATATTAGTGGGTAGGCTATTTGGCTGATGTAGCTTGTAAAAACAAAGAATCCCTGTATCATTTTCATGTTAATACATATGGTAAAAATGTGGTCTTAAATAGAAAATCAAAGAAAAGTTAAGATGTACAAGTCATGAAGGCCACATATAAACAAAAGACAATGAGACTGATATGGATGTGTCATTCTAATAAAGCTCAAAATCTTACTGGCTTTTGTTTACTACTACTCGTCATTCATACTCTAATTATGATTATATAGTCTTAAAAGCAATAGAAAAAGAGAAAATATCGTTTGCTTGTTTGATTTTGAAAATGCCTAAGAAGCCACATAAGTAACAATTAAGCTAAAAAATGTATAAAAACTGAGAACCCCACCACACACTTGAAACTTACATTGTCCCTAATGTAACATCAAATGTAAGAAATAAAGAATTTAACGAAAATATTAAATGAAAAAATGTAAATAAAAAGAAATTGACTTCCTTAGGTTGCCTTCCAAGCATCAGCTTTGTTTACCCTCATTGGCTCGACTCTATGTTACTCTCATCAACTGATGTTATTCACATCTTTAAACATCAACACTTCAATATCCTCCATTTGGAAGCATTTATAATACAATTTCAGGTGATGACCATTCACTTTAAATTTCTTGTTGGTTTTCAAACTCCGTATCTCTACTGCACTAAAAGGAAAGACATGAGTAACAACAAATGGACCAACCCAATGAGAATATAACTTACCTAGGAATAATTTGAGCTTGGAGTGATAGAGCAGCACTTTTTGACCCATTGTGAAGCTTTTACTTAAGATCATCTTGTCATAAAAAGACTTCATCTTTTCCTTAAATATCATTGTGTTCTGATAGTAGTGATTCTGCATTTGCTCCAATTCTTGGAAATACAACTTCCTATACACACCTGCATCATCCAAATTCATGTTGCATCTTTTTATAGCCCAATACACCTTATGTTGCAACTCCACCAGAATGTGACACAGCCTCCTAAACACAAATATATATGGAGACATCCTAATTGGTATTTTATAAGCTGTCCTGTACGCATATAGTGCATCTTTCAACCTCATACTTCAGGATGAACTGTTTTCTCCAGGATTGATTTGATTTCTCTATTTGACACTTCGCTTATTTGTTAGTTTGGGGATGGAAAGAAGTGAAAACCTTGTACATTATGTCACATTTCTTAAATAGTGTTTCCATCACCTTGTTGCCAAATGAGTTCCCCCATCACTAATGATTGCCCTTGGCATCCCGAACCTAGAAAGGATGTTGGCTTTAACAAAATATGCAACCACTTTGCCATCATTAGTTTTGGTGGCTTTAGCTTCCACCCATTTGGAAACATATTTGAATGTAAGTAATATATAATTAAAACCAAAATACAGAGGAAAAGATCCCATAAAATCAATACCCCAAATATAAAAAAATTCATAGAAAATAATAGAAGTTTATGGCATTTGATTCTTATAGAACAAGTTACCTGATCATTGGCACCTGTCACATGACTTGCAGAAGATGTATGCATCCTTGAACAATAAGGGCTAGTAGAAACTAATCTCTAAAACTTTATGTGCCATCCTTTTTACTCCAAAGTATCCTCCACACGTAAACAAATGACAAGAAGGCTAAAATCGAAGGTGTTTCACTTTCAGGCACACACCTCCTTATGGCTTGATCAACACAATGCCTCTAAAGATATGGGTCATCCCAAACATAATACTTCACTTCATTCTTCATCTTATCCCCCTGAGTTGTTGACAAACCAATGGTAATTTGTTAGTAACTATGAAATTTACAATATCTGCATACCATGTTGGTGTCAAAACAGTTGAAAATAGTTATTCATTTGGAAATGTAACTCATAAAGGGAAGTCATCTTTTTCTTTGGTCAAGTGACTGAGGTGATCAGCAACCATATTTTCTGCCCCTTCTTATCTCTTATCTCTAAATCAAATTCTTAAAGGAGGAGAATCCATCTGATCAACCTCTATTTTGCTTCTTTCTTTATGAGTAAGTATCATAAATCTGTATGATTAGAATGAACAATTAATTTGGCACCAAGTATATATGACCGAAATTTTTCTAAGATAAAAATCATAGATAAAAGTTCTTTTTTGGTTGTAGAATAATTTAATTGAGCTGAATTAAGAGTCTTCGAAGCATAATAGATGGCATGCAAAGCTTTGGCTACTCTTTATCCTACAACCGCCTCCTTTGTATAGTTACTTGCATCACACATGATCTCGAAGGGGAGGCTCTAATTCAGAGGTCAAATCACCCATGGGGATGTTAAGAGCTCCTTAAATGTGTTAAATTCTTCCTTACACTTATTATCATTGTTGTATCAACTTGCATAACAGTGTAGCTACCTTAAAAAAGTTCTTGGTGAATCTACGATAGAAACCTAGATGATGAAGAAAAGAATAAATTTCCCACACATTTGATGGGTAACATAAAGAGCATAGAAGATCAACTTTAGATTTATCTACTTTTATACCCCTATCAGATATGAATTAAGAGTCTTCTAACATAAGAGCAAGATTCTCAAGGCATTCATTAAAGGAAAAACCATATACGCTAAAATCATCCATGAATATGTCAATGATTTTCTCAACATACTTGGAAAAAATGCTCAATATACATCTTTGGTGTATGGCGGGTGCATTGCATAGTCTAAATGGCATCCTTCGATAAGCAAATGTACAGAATGGGCATATCAAGGTGGTCTTTTCTATATCTCCTAATACGATCAGTATTTAAAGATAACCTGAAAAGTTATATAGAAAATAATAATACTCATAACCAGCCAATTTCTCAAGCATTTGATTAATAAAGGGAAGGGAAAAATGGTCTTTACGAGTTACTGAATTCAATTTCCTATAGTCAATGCGAACTCACCACTCAGTTTGCAATCAGTTGGGAGCTAATTCACCTTACTGATTGGTAACAACTGTCGAATATCGGGTAAATAACCCCAACATCGAGAGGCTTTAGCACATTCTTCTTCACGATTTCCATCTTCAAAAGATTCAGCCTACATTGAGCTTGCCTTATGCACTTGGCATCTTCATCTAACAAAATATGATGCATTCATATAGAAGGGCTTATTCCTTAGATATCTGCAATCGTCCATTCGATGGCCTTATTATGCTCCCTCAATATTTGAACCAGCTTGTCTTCTTAATTAGACGTCAACTTTGTCAAAATGATAACCGGGAGAGTCTGCTTATCTCCCAATAGGCATACTTGAGGTGTTTAGGGAGTGGATTTTGTTCCACTTCAGATGCCTGCACATCAAAAGGTATCAAATTTTGGTGAGATTTGGGTAAATGCATAGAGGAAAAATTATACCTTTTTGGAGAGTGCTACAATTATTCCAAGGTAGCAACCATCTCCATCAGTTCTTCTCCTACTTCAATATCATTGTTGCTTTTTGATTCCATATGCTTAGTCAAAACTATTTTTAAATGATCCTTGAAACTCAATTTAAACATTTCCTACACTAGAGGATCAATCACATCAATAGAGAAAAAAAGTTATCATCATGAGGCTATTTTATGGCATCAAAAATGTTAAAATGAATCACTTCCCATCAAATTCTATTGTAGGGTTGCCCTCACGAACATCTATCTTTGTCTTAGCCATACTAAAAAAAGGTCTCCCCAACAAGATAGGTATTGGATTGTACAAAGTTTCATCATTCATGTCAATAACATAAAAATCCATAGGAAATACTAACTTATTTACCTACAACAAAACATCCTCAACTATATCATCAAGGTAAGTGTTAGTGCGGTTAACTAATTTTATAATAACACTTGCTTCTTTCAAAGGGCCCAAATTTAAGGAAGCATAAATTGAATGAGGCATAACATTAACTTAAGCTCCAAAATCCAACATAACTCTATTAATCACAATTTTACCAATTTTACAAGGAATAGTGAACATACCTAGATCTCAACATTTTAGAGGCACCTTCTTTTTAAAAGCCACAGGCACATTCTCACCCATCATCACTTTTCATCACCTCTCAGCTTTCTTTTATCTGTATACAGTTCCTTGATGAATTTTGCATACCTCGGTACTTGCTTAATTGCATCTAAAAAATGAATGTTCACTTCCACCTTCTAAAAAGTCTCTAATATCTCATTGTCTTTCTCCTCCTTGTTTAGTCTTGCCAATCTACTAAGAAAAGGTGGAGGGTTAGTCTTAATGATATTAGCTCTTTCGAAGTTTACCTTTGTGCTAAATGAGGGGTTTTCTTCTGTTTCCAATTCTTTCTCAATTTATTCTTCATTTGTAATCCTTGGTGAGGTCTTCATGGGAACCTCAATCTCCTATTTGCTCCTCAAAGTTATAGCACTAACATTTTTGGGGTTCACCTCGAGTTGAGATGGAAGCTTTCCTCCATTTTGTGATTTTAGACGGTTGATCCTTATTGCCATCTAACCTATTTGGTTTTCTATGTTCTATATACTCGATTTGACATCCTACTGAAATTGAATAGTGTTAGCGGTAAGAGTATTGACCAAGTCTTCGAGAGATGCACCTGAAATGGAAGAAGAAGCTTGTGGCCTTAATTAGAATTGTTGTACTCCTTATGGCTTATTCTAGAAGTAAGTTTGCTACTTATTCCCCTTGTAGCTCAAGTTGGGATGATCCCTCTTGCTTGGGTTATATGTCTGAGAGTACACGTTGTATCGGTTAGGAAAATTTCCTTCTGCAGCATTCACGTATTCCATACTTTCCTCTTGTAATGTCGAACACTCATAAGTCAGTTGGCTCGTGTTTAAACCTATTCCGTGTGCCTTTACCCATGCCTGTCAACAACAATTTATCTAACAAAAGATGTTAGCTCATCTAAAAGATGTTCCATAGATGAAGTACTTACCTCGTTTACCCAACGAACATCATTGCAAGTGCCAAATTATTGGGTATTAGTGACCATGTGTTCAAGTAAAACCTTGGCTTTGATGGGATTCTTCTCACACAGTGCCCCACCACTCACTGCATCAACTAGACTCCTCTCCATCAATAGCAATGCTTAGTAGAAATACTAGATAAGAAGTTGCTCAGGTATGTTATGATGGGGATAACTAGCACACAACTTCTTAAAGTGCTCCCATTACTCATAAAGGGATTCTCCATTATGTTAGTTTATGTTAGTTTGATGTGGAAAAATAGCTGCTTCATCTCTATCCAAGTGTTCACACTCCTAGTAGGTAGATTAAACAATCAATCCTTTGCTGCATCTTTATGTGAGAATGGGAAAGCCCTCAACATGATTTGCTTGTCTATCATCCTTAGAGGCTTTATAATCAGACATATCACATCGAGCTCCGTGAGATGCTTAAGCACATCCTAACATATAAGACGATGAAGATTAGGCAAGAAATATATTAACCTAGACTTAAGCTTAAAAGTAACATGCTCAGTAAAATTAGGAAATATAATGCGTAAAGGTTTTTGGGTTAAGTCTAGTGCAGTCAGCTCCTTTAGCATTCTCAAAGTTTCCATTATTTCTTTGAATTCAAGTTCTGGTTCAACTTCCAAAGTTGTATTTCTCTTCTCAATCTCCACAATGTCCTCTCGATCTCTAGATTAAATTTTACAAGTTCTCTATGAGGAGATTCGGTAACTACCATATATTAAGACTAACAATGATTAAAGATTAAAAAATAACTAAAAGAAATGGTTATAACATATATATACACAAAACACCAACTAAAATAAAAAATAAAATTAAATAACCACACTTACTGGCAACTACGTCAAAATTTGACAATATGTGTCAAGTGTACTATAAAATTTATCTAACTCTGCACACTAAAAATTTAGTTGTGGTAAGTTAGGATCGTATTTATAGGGAATGTTTTGTTAATTCTCGTAATGAAAATAATTGATGAAAGGAAATAAAAAGGGGTTTTAAGTTGATGCAATTGAGAAAAGAAAATATAATTAAAATACCAAGCAATTTCTAGAAAATAGTCAAAAGCGAGAAAAGTGTCAAATATGTGTAAAACCCAGTTTTAGGATCAATCTCAGGCTAAACATGATTAAACACATCTTATTATTATAGTGCTTTTAGACCTCTCCTAGGACCATTGATCGTGGACTAACAACACGTTCTTTTAATCCTGATTTTCCCTTAGGTCATGTTTAATTAAGAGACGCTCATTAATTAAACCTAACTACTAAAAAACTTAGAACACACTCTCTAGATTTAATTGGGTAGCCACATTGTGAAATGGAAAACAGATCATTGTAGGCAGTATCCTCACAAGCTTAGGTTATCATACCTAAGTTACATTGTTCCTAATGATTTAAGGTCATTAGTGGCACTAACAAATCTCAAACACAACAATAAAGGATTATATTCAAGATTTTTGCAATGCATAACAAAAAAATCCAATGAACGTATTAAGATCCTTTACAATACCCAAATCATTCAATGTGGAACAACAATATAACAATCCTTAGAGAGAGATTCAACATTAAACAAAGATGAGATAAGCTTAACGGTGACTCGGATATTGATGTCACCTTCAAATCGGTATTAGGAAGTTAGCCTTCCATCTTTTCTATAGGTCTCTAAGGAATAACTTCTGTCACCTTTTTTATTTCTCCCAAAACTCCAAAATGAAAAATGAGTTGTTTTCGCCATCATCACAATGTATTTATAGCAAAACTAGGTTTTTGGGTGAGCTGACAAGAAGTCATGGGCGTGACTTGTAGTGTCACAACCATGACTGACATCTATGGGAGGCTCATGGCCGTGAGGCATGGTGTTATGGGCATGAAATAGGTGTCATGCCCATGACACTAGTTTCAAGTCCATGACAAATTAGTTAAGGCTATGAGCTGTGAGACATGGCCATGACTAACTTATCATGGTTGTGAGACACATTTCATGGCCATAACTTGCATATCTTCTTTCCTTCTGGTATTTTCTTATCTCATCTTCATTTTGATCCTTCTCCTTCTTAGTCCATGAAGACAATTGAGTGTTAATCAAAAGAAGACGGCTCAAAGAGTGTGCTTTCAACTTACTTTAGCCATTATGCTTCTAAATTGTTCCTAAAATCAAATATGAACTAAAATGAATGTCTTAAGCATTTGAAAGCATTAATCAGTAAGTGTATTTGATTAAATGTATCAACAGTTAAGCACATATCAAATTGATTGTTCATGTAGAGACTTTGTTGTCCTAGATAAGGGAGAAATAAAGACAAGGGAGAAGTAAAAGAGCAAGAAAATGAGCACACTATACTCCTAGGGATGCCTTTTATGGCCACCATCAAAACCCTAATTGATGTGAAGAAAATAAAACTGAACATGACTATTATGGGAGAAATAGTAGTATTTTCAATCTTTAATGTTATACCTATTCTTACTATTGCTTTTTATGAAAAATGTTCTCTTGTTGATCAAATTAATTCTGTAGATCTTGATTTTTCCTTGTAGGAAGAAGAAGAAAAGGAATTGGACTTGGTTAAAGAACTTGATGAGTATTGCCAATTGTTAGTCGATACAAGTAAGGGAGAGTTTAGCAAATGATTAGAGACAACTCTTACTTTAGAGAAGAATGCAGCCTCACCTAAAGTAGAGCAAAAAGAGTTACATAAGAATTTGAAATATGTGTCTTTAGGAGAATGGGAAACATAACCTACCATTCTGCATACACTTTGGATGCTGACCAAGAAAAGAGGACTTTGAGTGAGATAAAAGGATTAAAAAAGTTGACAGTGTATGTCAAATGCACTGCAAAATTTACCTAACTATGCACACTAAAATATTTATAATTGTGGTGAGTCAGGATCGTATCCACAGAGAATGTTTGATTTATTTCTGTATTGAAAATAATTGATGCAAGGGAAATAAAAAGGGAGTTTTTGAGTTTTACGCAATTGAGAAAATAAAGTAAAATTAAACTAGCAAAAATAATTTATAGCAAACAATCAAAAATAATGAAAGTGTCGAATAATGTGTAAAGTCTGGTTCTGAGATTAATCTTGGCTTGGACACGATTAAACATAGCTTATCGTTTTATGTCTTCACACCTCTCCTTGAACTAATGATCGAAGACTAACATTACACTATGCTAATCGCAGTTTTCCCTTAGGTTGTATTTAATTAAGATAAAATCGTTAATTAAACCTATCCATCGAATAATGTAGAATACGATCTCTACAATAGATTTAGCAGACACATTATGAAGTGGAAAAAGGATCAATACAGGCAGTAACCTCATATGTTCGGGTTATCTAACCTAAGCTATGTTATTCCTAATGGTTCAAGATCATTAGTGGCTATTAACGAACATCAAATATAACGATTACATAACAAATTCAACATTCTAGCATTAGGTTCGTAATAGAATAATCCAAGTAACATATCAAGATCATCTTTACAAAACCTGATTCATTCAACACAAATAACAATAACAACCTGAAAAGAGAGTATCAACATTAATAAGATGAGATAAGCTTAATCATGACTCGGGTGTCAATTTCACCTTCAAACTAGTGTCAGAGAGGTTAGCCTTCCATCTTCTCCTTCAAGCTCCAAGCGTCAGCCATAGTAGCCTCTGTTGGTGCTAAAAAATGAAGAGAAAATGAAGAGAATCGTCTGTTGTTCACTTTTGTCTATTACTATTTTTGTTTTTGTCTAGGGTTCCTTTTAGTAGTCACAAACTTTTCTTTTTATAGTAAAACATTAGATAAGTGGCATGACTCATTCACACCCTTGAGTGAGGTCTCACTTGTGTGAATGGTGTCTCACACCTACAAGACACCCCTGCATGGGAATGAGAGTGGTCTTACGTCCATGCAGTTGGTTGCATGATCGTGAGATTGCTCACGGTTGTGCAATTTCACCAGTTGTCTATGAGCTGCTTTATTGCTTTGTTCTTCACTTTCACACTCTATCTTTTCTCTTCTTTTAACTTTAGCTTCTTCACTTCTGAAATAAACCTAAAATCAAATATGAGCAAAAGTATCATAAGAATTTTTAAGGCATTAATCACTAAGTGTAGTAGATTAAATTAATAAGCATTTAAGCATATATCAAGTTCCCCTACACTTAGCTTTTGACTGTCCTCGGGCAAATCGTCAAAATCAAAATCATAACCCAAAACTCTTACTCATTTTCCATATTTTCTAAATATAGATAATCATAAGTAATGATGAATGACTTTCAAAATCTATAGCAATAACTTAACATTCAAAGCTTCTACTCAAAATCAATTAACATTCATCACCCTTAGAAACTGAGTAAGCAAGAGGTAGACTTGGACAAAAAGTGTTTAAATAAGATATTTCCACAGGTTTACTAAAAGACCATTCATGACCATAATAGTCCATAACTTTACATATCATTTCATTTCTCCCCCACTAAAAGTCACATGCATACTAATGAATTAAAGGGCTTTTCTAAGGTTGTAATATGGACAAGGGTAAGATGAAATGTATTTTACGTAATTTAGCATAAAATCCATTAAGCTAGTGAAGCAAAAGTAACACTTAATGAGCAAGTTAACATTCATTCAAAACTAGGTATTGGTAGCTATGATGAATGTAACAATTATATTTCACAGCTCAATGATAGTGGTAGATTGCATAAATGTTTTTGTGGGTAATTTAGTATGTATTTAGTTGTCAGTTGAATAAATAGTGCATGTTTAAGTTAGGATTGTGTTGTTTAGTTGACAATTTATGTTTTGAGCGTGACATGATCGTGGGCTATGTCTTTAGCCCAAAAACTCCTCGAATCTTTTCCGTTCTTCACCATTTACCCTGAAACACCAAAGAACCCATTAAAGTACCTCAAAAATATAACAATTAAGCTTAAAGACTCATACTAACCCATAAAAACACTTAACCATATAAACTAACGCAATTGATGCATAAACACACACTCAATACTCAAGTTAACACTAAATAATTAACAAATTAAACCCTAAATGACAATGCAATTGACAACTATCAGTCACCTTATTGAAAATTGGTGATTTCCTTTATAATCTTGGCAGTCTTTGTCAATAGGAAATACTTGTCCAAGAAAGCATGCATAAGCTAATCCCATATCGTGATGTTTGTTAGGCTCAGTGAATGGTACCAAGCCATCGCTCTATCTTTAAGAGTAAAAGGAAACAACCTGATTCTAACTGCATCTTCTGAAATCTGATAATATCAAAAAGTATCACAGATTTCAAGGAAGTTATCTATATGTGCATTCGAATCCTCGTTATCCAACCCATAAAACTGCACATTCTACTGAAGCATATTGAGAAGTGCAGGTTTAATTTCGAATGAGGCTGCTTAAACAAGCGGTCTAACTGCTCCTTGGTTTGCCGTGTTGATCCCCGGTCTCATAAAGTCCATTAGGGTCCTTTATTTCCACCCGTGGTTCGCTTCATGGTCCATATTTTGTTGACACTTCTCGGTCATTGTTGATTTTCCTATTTCTTCTTCCTTTTATTATCGAGCTTTCCTAAGGGTTCGTTTTAGTCGATTGATATCTAAATCTAACGTTTCTGCTGCATGACTTAAACCTCTCATGACTCTTGTGCTCATGCAAGAGCATGAATTTTGAAATAAAACTAAAGAAATGAAAAAAATTAAAAACTAATCTAAATTAACGCCTTAAACTACAAAACTAAACTATTGCCTCCATGATAATGGTGCCAAAAACTTGATCTGGTTGTTTATGTTATGAAAATTTTTTAATATTTATAATCTTATTAATACCACAAGTGCACAGGTCATTTACGTAGTACCTAAGGTATTGATCCCACGAGGAGGAGTAATCTAATCCTAAAATCTAAGGTTTGACTCAAATTTGCAATAAATCAAAATAACAAACTAAGGTAGAAAATTAATCAACCAAGAGATCAATCGCAAGAATTAAATTAAAAAATTATAGACAAGACATCAATTTTGCACAACCCAATCAAGAATTAACCAAGGAACTACCAATTGAGAGAAAGGAGGTTTTAATCCAATTTTAATGAAAATCTAATTGATTATGAAATTATCGAATTACTGGGTTTAGAAGGTCCTAGTGTGGATTACTGTCTCTCAAGTTATAATCTTTAACCCTAATATAATCCTTAATTTCAATTATAGAATTGTAATCTCTCGATTTCCCATTAACCAAAAACTTAAATCAGTTCTGAATTTGTCTAATAACCTACCGGAAACTTATGCTCGATCTCTCATTACACGATTTTACGGGTTTGATTCAATTATTATCTATCAAACTACCTAACTCTTG
>JAOQML010104314.1:0-22794 GCA_027568935.1 Erythroxylum urbanii
GATAATTCATCATCATCTTCACTTGAATCACGATCAGACTCACTGGTATCATCTTTCTTGACTTCTTCAATCTTTAACGCCTTTGACGAAGAACTTCTATTTCTCCAAGTTTTGTGATTCTTCTGACCAGCCTTTAATGCTATAGATTTGTCTCTTTTAGGTTTGTCCTCAGCATCCAGTTATACTTCATGTATCTTTAAAGAACCAAACAATTCGTCTAGCTTTGGTTTGCTCAAGTCCTTGGCTTCTTATATAGCAGTGACTTTAGGTCTCCATCTTCTTGGTAGACTTTTGAGAATCTTTCTCATATGATCTTGATTATCGTAGATTCTCCCAAGAGCTTTAAGTCCATTAACGATATTTTGAAATCGTCCAAACATCTGATCAACAGACTCATCTTCTTGCATTTTAAACAACTCATATTGGTGTACAAGAATACTTATCTTAGACTCTTTTACCTGGTTTGTGCCTTCATGTGCAATGGACAAAGTGTCCCACATCTCCTTTGCAGTTTCGTATCCATGAACTTTATCATATTCACTTCTGCTCAACGCGCAACTTTGAAAGAACTTGGCCTTTGAATTTAACTGGAATCTGGCTTTATAATCCACTGACCATCTATTGCGAGGAATTGTATTTCCTTTATCATCTATTGGTTCGTATGGTCCATTCTTGATGATATCCCAAAGATCAATATGTGTTGATTCTATGAAGAGCCACATCCTATCCTTCCAATAATGATAATCTTCACCATTGAACGCAGGAGGTCTTGTGACGGAGGCACCTTCAGCTATGAACACGTGTGATTCTTCCATGGATCTTTGTCTTCACTTTGTAAAGGTGGTTATAGGAAATCGAGCTCTGATACCAATTGAAGTAAATCACATGCTATTAAAGATTTTATGTTCAAGAAACTAGATACATAAGAAGGGGGTTGAATGGTGTATCCTCCTTTTTTAAATATAAAATCTCTAAAAGAGCTTCCCTTTCTTATTAGAAGAATATCACAACTTATTACGTAGTTAAATCGTAAATTACTTCTCTATGAGTCTTAACAAAAAAGTAAACTAAAGTAAAGAGTAGAGAATAGACAATGCGATTTTTATACTAGTTCACCCCAAACCGTGGGCTACGTCCAGTCCTCAGAGTTCATCTAAGTGTTCCACTATTCTTCAAACGATTACAAGTATTCTTTCTTCCCTTCCAGAGCCTCTTCAGGTCTCTTAAAAAGTATTCTTTTGCTATCTTAGCCTCTTCAGGCTATCAACCTTTTCTTTCTCTCACTAGAAAAAGATTGTGAGCTTTTGTTATAGTAATATTAGCTCTATTCTAAGTAAGCACAATAAGACTTTTTTCTCAGATTATCTAGCTTTCTAACTTGTTTCAGTTTTTCTATTACACTTAGCATCTTCGACTGCGACTAATATTTATAGCCTTCATCTTTAACTGCTTCTTTGTTCTTGATAACAGCTTCTTGATTCTTGATAACCGCTTCTAGGTCACCGTCATTTAGTTGAGTTCTGTAACTAACTCTGACTAAATAACTGTCTGACGTGCTAGTGTATCTTCGTGGTTTTGTCTATGTCTTCTTTGTGTCTGTGTTGCCTTTGCGTCTGCATCTATATAGTCTCTGCGTCAGTGTCTACGTCTACGTCTGCATCTACGTCTATATAGTCTCTGCGTCTGCGTTTGCGTCTACGTCTACGTCTATATAGTCTTTGTATTTGCGTCTGCGTCTGCGTCTGTATCTATATAATCTTTGCATCTGCGTCTGCATCTGCGTCTGTGTCTGTGTCTATGTCTATATAGTCTTTGCATCTATGTCTGTGTTGGCGCACTTAATACACTTGTCAAAGATGTTCATTTGTTTCTAACATTATTATTATTTGATTGTCATCAAAATTAATCATTGTAAAGTCCTTTTGACTTAAAAATGATCGTTAGTTAAACCTAACCATCGAATAACCTAGGATGCGATCTCTATATTTAATTAGGCAGTAGTATTACAAATTAAGAAAATTGATTAATCAAGGTAACAACCACATACGATGTGTCATTTAACCTAAGTCATGTTATCCCTTACGAATCATTAGTCGCTACATATGAATTTCAACATAACAATTACACATTATATCGAAATTCTAGCAATGGGTATGCAATCAAATGATTCAATGAACACATTAAAATCTTCCATTCACAATCCCAATAGGTTCATACATAAATAACTGAACAATAATGAAAATCCGATTATCCATACACAAAACCCAAATCAATTAACATAGGATAACACAATCAATTTCTAATGAGAGAAAGAAACAATAAAAATAAGAAAATATACTTAACCCGGGTCATTGGTGTCGATGTCACCTCTAAACTGGCATCAGGATGTTACCCCTCCATAGGTCTATAACACCTGCATACCTCCTAGAAGGATATGCAGATGCAACACAAAACAGAACTAAAACATGTCATACAATCCCTTACATGCATTTTTGAAAACTCAAGCAAACAAGTATTATAAACCATTAGGCAATATTGTATAATTAAAACATCTCAAACACATAGTACTATTCCTAAAGCATGCCATACAAACAATAGTCAACCTGTATTAAGGTTGATACAAACAATTAAACAGAAAACAAATTACAATATGTCTCTTTACATTAAAAAAACAACTTAAACTAAAAACAAATATACATCTTCCAAAAACAAAAACACATGCTTCTTTGGTCACAGCGGTTGTCCTTGTCTCAGTATTTATACCCTTCTATCTGAACCTACATGTGGCAAATCCACCATGCTAAGCATATAGCTTAGCGAGGAATAACTAAACATGATATATAATGGCAACTATCTCTAACAGTCATATGATATTGACATATACAAATCAGATCACATATAAAAACACAATGCAAACAATATGTATCTCAGAACAGAATATGCCAAAATAGGATATATTAGCTTCAAAGCCACGCTTACAATTATCAGAACAAAAAATCATGATTTCGGAACAGAACTTGTTTGTGTCAAATCTGTATTTGGTTATGTTAGAACAAAACTTAATTATAACCGAACTGTGCATGTAACAGAATACAAAACAAGTTAACCTGCTAATCCTTTTTACAAAAATGGGTAACAGGACTGGAACAGAAGATACCATATTTGGTAACTAAACTAGAAGAGACATAAGTTTTTGAAACAGAAGACACATAAGTGTCTAAAATCAAAAGACACCGAAGTGTCTGGCATAGAAGACACCTTAGTGTCTAGTTACACAAGCACCTGCTAACTCTTCTAGGCATGCCTATTTACCCACAACTAGGACTCAGCAGTTTTAAAACAAAACATTTTATATTTTAGAATTTTATGTCAACCTTATCAAAACAAACAAGTGCAATTATGCATCAATAGAGATGTTGAGTCATCAAACATTATTGATATGTACACAATTAGCAAGCACTTCCAATACAATCCCAACTATAAAACTCCTCGGACAACTGATGGTCCGGTATTGTTACAATATTATAGTAGAAATTCCCAATTGATAATCACTCATATCTAATTCATAACATATAAGCTTTAAAAGCTCATTCGTTCATGATCACGCCAAACAATTCAACATTATGCTCATCATTAATAAACCCTATATCTTTTATATTATCATCTCCATTTATAAACCATAACTCAAAAACCTTTTTCTCCATTAATCTAACATCACCTAGGTTCATTATTAATCTCGCTTAAGTCTAATAAAACCATTGTTAAATTCCTAACCGTATATATATATATCAACAATTACACAACTAAGATTAGTTCAAATTTCTTAGGACAAATTTTGGGTCAGAATTGTATGGCTATTTTGACATATAAAAAGAGGTTTATGTGTAATATGTTCTTCTAACCAAAAGTTCCTCTATGTATTAAGTTTCTAATGACATCAAAATCATGCATTTTTGTTTAGAATTCTGCAATTTATATCTAAAATATTGCAGACTATTCTCAAACAATGACAGAATCCTAAATTCAACTTTAAGCCAAATTTCATCATCCTTTGGGATAGAAAAAAAATTCCATTCCTTCATGAAAGTTGTAGGAATACGTGTTTAATTTAATTCCCAATGAAAATCACCCCATTTGGATATCTAAAAGTCAAGTTATAGCCTAAATACCAATGGCTGTTCAGTGAAATCCGTTCAGTGAAACCAGTAAAATTCATTCACATCTTACATCTTCAACACCCTTACTCTAACATTCATCCTTTTCACCACAATTCCACCTTAGTCATGCCTCATTTACACATCAATTTCATGTACAGACCTTAACTCATTAACAAATCCATACATATTCTCTCTAATAAAGCATCAAAATAATTCGTATGATAACATGCAATCAAGATTAGTATTCCCAAACCTTCTCTAACACAATTTCCTACTTCAATGAGCAAACCACTCTAGCCTTTCAATAAAATATCACAAATCTAAGATTAAGATGACCAAGAGTACAGAAACATAGAAAGTGACAAGATTTGGCTTCCTTAATGCAGTAGCATGAAAATACGTCAAGTGAAAATGATGATCCAAAAAGCATGCAAAAATTTCCAGGAGGTGTGAGTAAGAGGGAGAGTTCGGTGGTGAGAGAAAGAAAATTAAGCAATACAGAAAACTTCAGCAGAACCTTGTCTCCTCCAATGTTAGGTGTCACAAAATGGTAATAGCATGTGGCTTTATACATGTTCTCCACTTGTCCCATTTAGGAGCTGCCACTCATCCAGACAACATGCTGCCATTTGTCAGCAAGAAATTAGTCCACGTATAAACCATCAATAAACTGTATTGATTTAGCTCTAATTTGACAAAGTTATCTTCATAAATGTTGTAGCTTATCCTCATATCTTTCTAACGGTATAAAGTTTGTAATTTTTCAATATCGGAATCAAAAGTTATGGCACTTACAAGTTTGAGTGTCACAATAGAAGTCACACTGGATGTCACCCTCGTGCACAAACTTGTCACCCTTTAGATGTCACCGTCGTGCTTATGCATTAGGGTGACACACTGGTCTTGTAAAAATCACTTCAACCTTGAGTTTTAAGTACTTTCAAGCCTTCTTTTCACTAAATCTTCACCTAAACCTTATATAAAATATCCATGACATATTTTCCGAGACCCCGGGCTCAACATTAACCCCGAGCTCAACATTAATACCTAAAGTCTCTATGATGACAATTTAATTCCAATTCTCCAAGTATGATTCATTAAAAACATAATTAAATCATATGGAATTCTTAATCATATCACAATTTTAAAACCTATCATTCATGTGCTTATATGAACATGTAACATTTCGTTTAGGGTACGATTTGGGGCCTTATAGGGTCTGTCTCAGAAAAATGCTTCAGCCTCTTTTAATATCCCTACCGAAAACCCTTACTACCCTCTTTTCACTACCGTAGCCTTCTTCTCTTATCTACTCTAGCTGCCTCCAGTTGCGCTACTCTCTTTTCACTTTCCCCCTTTCACTGTAGTGTTTGATTTGACAATTTAATTTGAGAGTTTCTTGTCCACACTCATTGTTCACAAACCCTGCCTCCATTTGCAGCTTCATAGTACACTAGCATTTTACTAATGCGTTAACACATGAAAGCTAACATTTTGCTCTTTTTTTGTTGTCATTTTTGTGAGATTTTTGACTCTCCATTAAATACATTTGGCTGTCATTTTTGGCTAGTTCACCAACTGCTTGCGTGTCGTTTTAAGCTTATGCTGATGCCTTCACGTTACTGTTTTGTTCAACATTTATCCACTTATTGCATGCTTTGCTGCTCATCATAATCTATGCAGCTCACATTCTTTTCTTCATGTCTCCATTTTTGTTTTATACTGCCACCAACAAGCCATAATCTCTTTTCATTTTGTGTCTTTTCCTTGTTAAACATTTGTGCTCCAATTTGCTTTAGAATCTTGTCTTTTTGGTCTCAAATATATATCAACATATCCAACCTAGCAGTCAACACAAATTAAGCATTTTATCAATTGAAAATAGGATTGAAATAACATGGAAATACATAAGAATATATAAGATAATTCAATCCTATCAAATAACCGCCACATTTGAACTATTGCTTATCCTCAAGCAATTTAAACACAACCAAAATATTCTATCAATTCGTTTTCAAAGAAAATCAAGTATATGCAATCCTTCATACATTGGCAACTCAAGCATCAAGCTACTACATATATCATTTTTTTTCATCAGTGCATATAAACAAAGTCAAATGAAGACACAATTGATCAAAGGTAAGCATAAAATTAAGATGAACTTTTTTCACAGTGTTCACTCATATCACTCAAGTATTTGATGGGTTGGTGTTTCACTCAAGACTCCCTCTAAGAGACTACACTACCATATACTTACAAATACACCCATTTTCCTCTACATAGAATATATGCTATCATAGATCAAAAGGGCTTTTACTTGGGTTGTAATAGGGTTTGGGTTAAGGTAAGGTAAAAAGGTCAAAGGGTTACTCACAAGCTTCACAAAGTACTAAGGAAAGGGCTTTTACTTGCGTTGTAATGGGGTTTGGGTTAAGGTAAAGTAAAAAGATCAAAAGGTTACTCACAAGCATTCAAAAAGTACTAAGTAAAAGGGACAACCCACTACAAATTCTAAGATAAACATATGAATACAATGGACTACAACAACTCATCATTAACTAATGCTACTATGCTTCATTGCTTTTCTTTTTCTTTTTTTCTCTTTTTGTTATCTCTTTTTTTCTTTTGTTTTCTTTTTTTACTTGAATAAAACTAAACGCAATAGGAAACAATAGTAGCATATATCAACAAAACATGAGTAGAAGTACCTCTAAAAATATCTTAGAATATAATACAAAACAAAAGTCCCTAAATTATAGACATTAAATGCTTACTTGGTACTTCATTAAACTTGCGTCAGGGTACGACTAGTGGGTTTTGGGGTTTCAATGTAAGGTGATTAATCATAAAAAAACTAGGTTAAAGGTTCAAAGAGGTTTGCAAGGGAAAATGACTTGGTGGGTTATTTAAGCTAAGGGTTCAAAACAAAGAAGGCCTTAATCATTTCCTTAAACTATGCAACTAGTAGTTTCAAACCTGTTCAATGCAAGTTCTGAAGGTAATCTTCCTAGAGGAGCATCACACACAACAAAGAAATAGAATGACTATAAAATGCAGTCATATAGGCTCAAAACCTCACTTGTGCTTATATAAAAATCCATTAAAATTTCATACATTAACTAATCACTCAAGTATCAAATTATTTACTAAGTCTATACAACTAACTACTTCAATCAATCCACATGATTCATCTTCCTCTCAAGTTGCCTAATCTAAATTCACGCATGCAACTCAATTCTTAATCCAACTACTATGACAGAATTTCATGATTCAACATTCATCATTCATCATAATTCAAGTGCAAAAATTTTAAAACTAGCCCCACCCCCATACTTAAATGGGAGATTGTCCTCAATGTCTTAAAATTAATAAAAACAAAAAGGGATTGGAAATAAGAATACTCCCCTCGAGAGGCCATGTGAATCCTGAAAGTAAAGAAATAGCAGCTTCCCTCTTGAAGAATAGCAACCTATCTTCCACCTACAACTAAAACACACAAAAAGCAAATAAACACTCAAAGCCAACCAACCAACAAATATGTACAAAAGAGAAAAAAACAAATAAAAATAAAAGGATACGGATGCGATGCCTCCCATCAAGCACTTATTTTAGGTCATAAGCTTAACCCTTGGCATATGCACATCATCCATTGTCAAATGGATGCTTGAGCCCAATAGGAAGCATTCTCAAACTCTGTGAGGAGCCTAGAGCACATTCTCTCAAAGTAAGCTCCTTATCAACACAATGCCTCGAGGCTTCTAAGGAGTGGAACTTTATCATTTCGTCATCATACTCTAATATCTACTCATCTTTTCGGGCATCGCCCTTCTCACACTAGGATGGTCTTCATAAAAGTATCGCCAATGGGTGTGGAGACTTGACATCATACTTTCCATCTCCAGTCTTCAACTCGCTCGCCTACAGCTCTCCTAAAAACTATATTCCTGTGGCTCTTCCTATTTCTTTAAATTCTTCATCCCTACTGAGTCTTCACTCTTTTGAAATAATTCCAATGACTCTTTACTTTTTTCTTTTTCATTTAATTCTTCCAACCTGTTAGGTAAAGGTGAAGGGTTAGTCTTGAATATAATTATGGACTCAGTACTTACCTCCGAGATAAAAGATATATCTTTTTCTGCTTTGAGTTCCTCCTCTACTTCTTCTACACAAGCAATTTGTTGAGGGTTGACCTAAAAATTCTCAAGTTCCTCATCACTTTGTAAAGTTTCTGCACAAATGTATAATGGGTACACCTCGGATTGATATGGCTGTTCCTCTTAGCTTTGTGGTTCTAGATGATTGATATCTCCCCATCGAGGCAATGCATCTTGTAGGAATTGCAGAACATCCTGTTGGATTTGTTGTATAACTTACTAAAACAGTTGTTGCATGTTCTGTTGGAACTGCTACATATCCTATTGAATTTGAAGATTGTCAATAGCTATAATATTAAGCATTTCTTCTAGAGGCATACCTGAGTCGTGTTGGCTCTTTGAATCTTGGACGCTAGACCATGTAGTTTTTGGAAATTGCCTTCCATCCTGCTAGAATTGTAGAGTATTCTGTTACAATTGCAAAGTATTAGCTTTCATAATATTAATCAACTTTTGTAGAGATAGACCAGAGTTATGATAGGAAGCTTTTAGTCTGTATAAGAATTGCTGCACATCCTGCAAACTATCATGGAATTAATTTTGATGATTATCCCATCTATAACAAAAGTTAGGTTGATCAGTCTAAACATTATTATAGGATTAAGAATATAAGTTATAAAAGAAATTACCTTCTGTTCACTCAAAGTTACACGCGCTAAGTTTTACTAATTATAACCTTGGTAATTACTGCAAGCGCATGGGTCGTTTGCGTAGTACGTAAGGTGTCGATCCCATGAGGAAGGGAACTAGTCCTAAAATCTAAAGGTAGCTAAGTTCACAATTAACCTAATTAAACAACTAATACAATAATTAAATCAATCAATAATCAACATGAGAAGTTAAAATGCTATAAGATTGAACAAAATAGAAAACCACATAAATAATTAGAAACCCAACCTAGAAATAACCAAGTGAGAGAAAGGGGGATTTAATTTGAAATTAAAGAAAATCTACCAATTATGCAATTTTTGATTTAATAGGCCTAGATAGTCCTAGGGTGAATTACTCTCTCTCGAGTTATAATTCTTAACCCTAATTGATAAACCCTAATTCAAATTGTAGCAATTGTGATCTCTCAATCTGCAATTGGTCCAAAACCTATATTAGTTTTGAATTCGTTTATTAACCTACTGGGAATCTATGCTCAATCTCTCGTTCACGAATCTACTGGTTTGATTCAACTCTCTACCTATTGATTTACCTAACTCTTGTTAATCTAAATTGATGAATTTTACCAGCTTACCCTCTTAGTTTATTACCAAATTATGAAGAATCGAAATTAAATCACAATTAAATCGAAATAAAACACCATCAAATACATTTTATTAATCGCAAGATTCAAAAAACTCGAAGGTGAGTTTATACAAAAGATCAACACTCAATAATAGCAATTCTAATCAATATTCAATCTCATACATCAATGAAATCGAAGTAAACATAGAAAAATACTATCAGAATGAATCTTAGAGGTTGCTACTATCGGAAACCGCCTATTCTGGGAAGTACTTTGCGTCAAACGTATCTTCATGTCTCTCTTCCTTCGTCTCCTTCCTTAATCGCTTGATTTCTCTCTAGGTTTCTCTCATATTTTTGCATAAACTCACTATTTTGCTTGCTCTTTTTCACTCTCTAATGTCTATTGGTGGCTGCTAGGTATTATTCTATTTATTCTGTTGCAGCTTTAGGTCAAACTCGTGGTCGAAACGGTCCTAAAAATCAACCAAAAATCAAGTTTTCGTGTCAACCTGACATAGGGCATGATTGTGGCTCTAACTGGCATGATCGTGTTCAGAGTCACGATCGTGGCTGACACTTTAACCTTGCTGTCACTATCGTGGCCTAACTTGATGTTCTCTGTCACGATCATGGCCTCTGGTGCATGATCGTGGGCTGGCTGCTACTGGCTCTTCCTTTTCTGTCACGATCGTGGCCTATGTCTTTTAGCCCAAAACTCTTTAAATTTTCACGTTCTTCCCTGTTTACACTGTAACACTAGCACACACATCAAGGTACCTTAAAAATATACAAATTAGGCTTAGAGATTCATACTAGCCAATAAAAACAATTAAACACATAAACTAACATAATTGAAACCTAAATACACACTAAACACTCAAAATAACACTAATTACTTGAAAAATCAAACCCTAAAACACAATGCAAATCACAACTATCACCTCCGTCCATATTGATATTTTTCACAAACACAAAAAAAAAATTGATTTTTGGTCCCATTTCAATTATGCACACACATTAATAATTTTTGGTCCCTCAGACTAGGTAACTATTCCTAAGTATAGTTCCATAAAACTTCAAGCCTATTACAAGTCCGGTAAGTTTTTATTTAAACACACAATTTTTATTTATTTATTTATTATTATTATTTTTAACCCGAGACTTACCCTTTTACTCAGAGGCAAACTGTAGCATCCCACTCTCTTAAGACACGTACCCGACATCCTGAGTGATGTCTGAGAACATACCCCGCGAAGGTGGCATGCTAGAACAGTCAATCAGTCAAATTCAATATAGAAATTTCTTTTTCTTTTAAAACAATGCACACATATTACAAAAAAATCAATAAGTAAATTGGGCCCACTTTTATTCATAAACATTTTCAAACATAATGTCACAACCATTACATTACGAAATCATTTACATACATATTGCAAAATACTTGTGAATACATATTTTGATACAAAAATTAAAGAAATACTAATGCAGATGCGAACCGATCCCGACCTCTATCTCTTACTTGGGTGCAATGGCTATACTCCTGTCAGCCTAACGAGGTAACTCTTCGGAGTCTAAAACATATTGCAAATTGTGGGTGAGTTTTGCGAACTCAATGAGTGACCATCCTCGATGGCTCACTCAATCACATAACATATATAGTTCACATATTTTCACATAATTTACATCACTTCATTTAACATACAGGATCACATTCAGGGCATTCAAAGTAATCATTTCAATCATTTAAAATACACATATCACTTATAATGCAATGCGTATGAGACTCACTTTCATTTATTACTTTGTTGTGACTGACTGCCTATAACTGTCCCGTATCCATTATGGATATCGTGCTCATTGATAACTGTACCATATCCATTGGGGATACCAAGCTCATTTTACACAGTGAGTCTTTGGCTCTTATACACTTTATGAGCTTTAAGCTCTTTTTCACATTCTGAGCTTTAAGCTCGTTTTCACATTCTGAGCTTTAAGCTCTTTTGAGGTGGCTACTCCGATCATAACTTCCTTTATGTTTCATGCATTCATGTAATGGAATGCATCAATCACATATGATCAATCAGTCACTTTCATATATCCTCGGACCTTAGTCCGACATTCAACATTTAAGTTGAGAATCACTTTTTCATTCATATGCATATTCACTTTCAGATTACATTCATCATCAGACCTTAGTCTGACATTCAACATAATTGTTGAGTAACATTTATTTCGTCATGTTCACATACAAGTAACACTTTAATGTCACATTCATACATCAAGTCTCGGACCTTCATTGTACGGCATCAACATAAGCAATTCACATTATGAATAATCATAAAGGAATAAGAACAAACAATGAAATGAGACCATCTAGTTCGACTTACAGTATGCTCTAGATTAGCATTAGCTTCTATGATCCGAAAGCATCTGGATGCGAACGGTTGTCCTACACATCAACATTATGCAATACACATATTGGACACACATTACAACTTCGCACAATCTTAAGTATTCATTTAAGCACAAATGTGTATATGGACTATGTACAATGCATGCTCAATGACAATCCCTGGTATCTTTCCATTATTCTCATCACATAATCATACTTATTTCTAAACTCACATAAGTATCATTTATACTTATGGTTTATATCTCAATAAAACCATAAAAAGCGAAATTCATAACTCATTTCATCAAATTCGGATTTTTCCTAAGTCACACTTTCAGGTCAACTTTCCAAGTTATTTTTGACTAAGTAAATGAAGTCATTTAATGATACTTTCTTCTAGAAAATTGTTCTTTTATCTCTTAAGTTTCCAATGAAACTATGATCATTCAATTTGGTTCAGTATCCTATGAGTTATGCTCATAATACCACAGACTATGCATAATTGAACTTTTGACTAGTTCATGATGATACCCTCAAATTGTACAACTCATAACTTTCAACTCAGATATCTAAAAATTACAAACTTAGTACCAATTGAAAGATAAGAGAACGAACTACAATTTTTGTGAAGAACCTTTGTCTGATTCAGCCTATATCTATTCAGTTTTTATGAAAAAATCAAAACATAATTCCTGTCTCGGGTAGTACTATAACCTCAATCCAGACTCAATTTCGCATCAAAATTTGAAAGTCTTAGAGATAGAATTAAATTTATACTTCTTCAAGAAAGTTGGAGAATTATGTCTCTAGTTTAATCTGAATTAAGAATAACCTCATTTAAACATCTACAGCTCAAGATATCATAAAAAATAACACATATTTAGAAGGAATCTCCTGCGTATCACCTTTAGGGTCGCGATCACGACTTTGCTGTTGAGGACTTCCGTGGTCGCCCATGCAGAGTCCTGTTTTAGGCCGACGCACCCCTTCTTCTGTCTTCTATTTTTGTCCCAAACTTTATTTCCTTTTCACCTAGAAAATGAGGTTTTTTGGCAATGTCTTCTTCTAAAAAATTGTTTATCTATCTCTTAAGATTCTAAAGAACTTAAGTTCATATAATTTGGCTCAGTATTCTAAAAGTTATACACAATTAACTCCATACTATTCAGAAACAAAGACAAAATCTGAAACTCAACTTCAAGACAATTTTCAACACTCGTAGAGCCAGAATTCAAACTCAATTTCTTCATGAAAATTGTAGCCACTTGTCTCCAGTTTAATATAAATCAACAATCATCCTATATGGATATCTGTAGATCAAGATATGTCCACAAAACCGATACATGTTCAGCTGAACAACTATATCTAACACATTTCTAGCACACTTCCTCATCAATCTCTTCCTAATTCATCTCTTTTGCTTAATCTATCACTTCTAACTTATATCCACATCATTTATTCTTCAATAATAACCCAATTACAATTTAAGAACACATTCATCATAATGACCTTTCCATCTAAAAAATCATCTCAACAATAACAACTTATTAATTATCAACAAATCATCACTCTTCTAACCCCATTTTTATGATCATGCTAACTCTAACCCATCATCACTATTTGTCATTTAACAACCCAAGAAGAGCAACAACATGATACTTACTTGATTAACTTCAAGCTCTTCAAAATCACATGAACCCTAGCTTCTCAAGCACCATTCGTTCATCACCAACTATGAGGAAGAGGTTAGGTTTTTCTTGTGACATGAAGAAGATAGCATTTCTTAAAGGAACGAGTGAAGGATTTTGGAAAAAATTAACATCAATGAAGGTTATGAAACAAATTCGTGGAGAAGAAAAGAAACCAATGAAGATGAGAAGAGAAGCATTTACGAAGGGAGGAGCAAAATAACAAGTGAAAGACCAAATGAATTGGTCTTTCATTTGGAAAAAGTCATGGGATATAAGTGATGTGGCAAGTGACACATGTCACTTGCCATATGTCACTTTTTTATGGTTTTATTTGTCCCTCCTTTAATAACTAGTCTATTTGATTCCAATTTCTACTCTAATTTTCTCCCAAATTTCAATGACATATGTCATTAAATCCCAAAGTCATTTATAAAACTTTCCACTTTCATTTGACTCTAAATTTTACTTTTTTTCATCAATTGTTCTGCCACTTGACATTTTTACTAGTCCAAAAATACCCCTAAACTTCAGAAAATTATTAAATTTTCACCCAAAATTCTAAGTCAATAAATATACTCTCCAAATCAATTTTTAACACATACAATTCACAATTCTAATTATAATCACATTTATAGATCAATTATACCCAGAATATGTCAATGAATGTATGTACAGTCATTTTAATGTATGCAAAAATTCGAATTCATGTGCGTATATGCTAACATTATGCGTGAGCATGAAATGCATTTTTCTTAATCTTTCTTTGATCTCACATGTACCAAATTTTAGGTTTCTAATCCTTAGTATGGAAACGGGATATTACAATATAGTTCAATCACTAACCATCCATATAACACAAATATGGTGATAACCTAATATTATACACAATCAGTGTTAATATGGTTAAGTCTCATCCCACATGCTACTCAAACATCAGGGCAATTACCCGTGTGATAAGGTCAATCACAAGCCTGGTGACGGTTTAATGTTCCTAACCATGCAATTGTATACTGATGAACATTTAAAGGAGGAAAAACATCAAAATATATTCCATAAATATTCTATACAAAAGAGAAAAATATGTCCATTACAAGAACAAGATTGATCTAAATAACTAAACCTATGCAAATCTAGACTCATCACATGAGCTTTGAAAGAATCTCTAGGTATAGGTTTAGTCATGGGATCAACAATCATCTTGTTAGTAGATATATACTTAATGGCAACCTCTTTCTTTTTAATAGCATCTGGAACAAAGTGATAACGCCTTTTGATATGCTTGGTCTTCCCGTGGAATGTCGGATCTTTCGCATATCGGATAGCAGTAGTGATGTCACAAAGCAGTTCAACAAGCTTATTAACTCTCGAGGTGAGATCGAGAGCTTGAAGAAAGCTTCTCAACCAAATTGCCTCTTGCACAACGAGACAACTAGCAACGTACTTTGCTTCTATAGTCAACAAAGCAATACAGACCTGCTTCTTACTACACCACGATATGGCCCCTCCATTGAGGACAAAGGCATATCCTGAGGTTGACTTGGACTCATCCTGGTCACCTCCCAATCAGCATCCGAATATCCTCTTAATCTTAAGTCTCTGCCCCGGTAGCAGAGGACTAGGTTACTTGTACCACGAAGGTAGCGCAAGATTCTTTTGATAGCTTGCTAATGAGTAGGTCCAGGGTTACTCTGCTAACGACTTACTAGGCTAACCGTAAAGCATATGTCTAGCCTTATACATAATATGGCATATATCAAGCTTCCTATGGCACTTGCATAAGGGACCATGCTCATTTCCTTCTTATCTTTATTTATTTTTGGGCATTGATCAAGACTCAAGATTAGACCCTTCTTAACAGGAGTGTCAACAGGTTTTAAATAGTGCATCCTAAAACGTTCCAAGACTTTGTTGATGTATGCTTTTTAACATAAACCAAGAAGCTTCTTGGGACAGTTTCTCACTATTTCCACCCCTAGGACATACCTGGCTTCACCAATATCCTTCATCTCAAAGACGAAGGATAGCCATTGCTTAGTGGCATTAATCATCTCTAAGTCGTTTCTAACCAAAAGTATGTCATCAACGTACAAGGAGGGAAACATAATTCCTTTTGTAGTTTTCTTGACATACAAACAATGGTGTTCATCCACCATGGACAAGCCAAACGAAGTAATGACTTTATGGAATCTGAAGTACCTTGCTCTGGAAGATTGCTTAAGACCATATATCGATCTTTTAAGATGACAAACTTTTTCCTCTTGACCTTTTGAGACAAACCCAATATGTTGATCCATATATATCTCTTCCTCAAGACTACCATTGAGGAAAGTAGTATTTACGTCCATTTGAGATAACTCTAAGTCCAAATGGGAAACCAGGGCCAGAAATAGGCAAATTGAGGAAAATCTTACCACAGGAGAAAAAGTTTCCTCATAGTCTATTCCTACAATTTAGGTAAAACCTTTCGCCACCAATTAGGCCTTGAACTTTTCAATTGACCCATCCGCCCTATGTTTAATCTTAAAAACTCACTTGTTTCTAATTGATTTACGTTTGGGTGGAAGATCAATAAGTTCTCAAACCTCATTTCTTGCCATCAATTCCATCTGATCCCTCATGGAATCCATCCATTCTTGATAATTTGGTGAATCAATGGCCTCTTGAAAAGAGGTAGGTTTCTTTACTTCCAAAGGGGTGCATATGAAAATTTCCTCTTCGATTTGGAAAAGACATCGAGGAATTCTTCCACGCTCACTCCTTCTAATATAAGGACCCCCGTTGTTTGCTTGTTCAGATAGAGAATCTCTCCCACTTTCCCTCTGAGGCATGGGATTCTGAACATTTGGACCAACCTCACGTTTAGGGACTAATGGTTGAGGACTAAACTCATCCTCAGTTTGATTCTCATCAACAAGTAGGTTTCCACCTTCTAAGGTGGTAGGACTATTCTAACCATCTACTTCATTTGTAGGAGTTGTGGTATTATCTTTGGTGATATTGTAATGCTTGAATCCCCCACCTCACTAATAGATAATTGCACATCTTGTTGCATCTCATACAAAACAAGTTTCTTTTTTATTTCACCAATACTTGGGAACTCATCTTCAAGAAATTCGACATTACGGGAGTCAATTTCAGTCATGCCACCATTTAGGTGTTCGTTAAATATCACATACCCTTTGGAGTGTTCAGGATACCTAATGAACACCATTTTAGTAACTCTTGGACCAAGTTTTCCATATTTATGGGTTGAGTTGTACATATAGCCAGCCGAACCCCATGTGCGCAAATGGTCCAAAGATGACTTTCTCCCATTCCATAACTCATATGGAGTGGTGGATATATTCTTATTCGACACACGGTTAAGGATATAAACTGTCGTAAGCAGCGCATCTACCCAAAAACTAATCGAAAGACTAACCTGAGCCATCAGTGACCTAACCATGTCAAGTAAAGTTCGATTTCTCCGCTCTGCAACACCATTTTGTTGTGGAGTATAAGTAATCGTGAGTTGTCTACGTATACCCTTTTCCTCACAAAACTCTTTGAACAAATCATAGAGATATTCACATATACGATCAGTTCGGAGAGTCTTAACTCTTCGCTCTGTTTGGGTTTCAACTTCTGCCACAAAGCGTTTAAACACATCAAGTGCTTTATGACGGTGAGATAATAGGTACACATACCCATATCGTGAATGATCATCAATTAAGGTAAGGAAATACATAGCACCATGACATGCTTTGACACTCAAAGGCCCGCATATGTTCGAATGGACTATTTCTAAGGGACTTAAAGCTCTTGAAGCCTTACCAAAAGGCTTCATACTCGCTTTGCTAGCCAAATATGGCTCACATTTAGGTAATTTGACCTTAGTGAGTCGGTCTAAAAGACCTTCTTTTACTAGTCTGTTCATTCCATTTTGGCCAATATGACCAAGTCTAGTATGCCATTTAACAGATTCAGAATCAAAATCACAATTAACAACTAAGGCAAGCGATGAATTATTATAAATATCATCCAAATCAAGAACAAAGAAACCATCTCTTAAAGATCCATGGCCGAAAACATGACCATTATACAAAATCTCTAAGCAACTAGACTGAAAATTGAAACAGAATCCAAGTTTTAATAAAAAAAACTATTGAAACTAAACAAAAACTATTGAAACTAAACAGCTTCGCACCCCAGGTGTATAGACAGTGTCATGATGAAGTAACTTATTGCCTCCACGCAATTTGAGCTTATAGGTCCCAATCCCGAGGACATCTTCCTCTCTGTCATTCCCTAAGGCGACAGTTTGTGAACCCTAGCTCGATCTTGAACTATGTGCTTGGTTGCTCCCAAATCTACAATCCAATTAGGAAAGGAGTTAGCAACTAATGCATGGGAATAAACGTATAGTTTGATTGAATCAGTGAAAGTAGGTACCTTCTTCGGCTCAGGACAATCCTGAGCATAGTGACCTTTGTTTCCAAAGTTGTAAAACTTCAGTCGTGCTACTTTATTCTCTCCATGACCCTTGGCCTTCTGCTGCTTAACCACACCGCCTTTTGATCCAAAAATTTGAGAAGGGTATTTGCCTTTTTTAGGCTGTTTACCTCGATTGTTTTTATTGCCTTTGGGCTTTCCCATTTTAGAAACAAGAGCAACATTAGAGTGACCAAGAACCTTCAAATGTTCTTCCTCCATTTCGAGGTGCCTTGAAATTTTTGAGAAGGTTTTGATGTTCTCACTATGAGTCATCAAGAGCTTAAAATTAGCCCAATGATCAGGTTTGCTTGGAAGGGAACGAATCACATTAAAATTTTGTTCTTCTTCAGAAATCTCGTGCCCACCAACTTTTAGATCTCGAGCCATCGCACTTAAAGTGCATAGATGCTCGGCTATAGTATGGCTTGAGTCAATCTCATATTACATCCACTTTAAGTGCAAGGTACGAAGCCTTGTAGTAGATGTATGACCGTATGTGATCTTAAGTTGTTCCCACATTTCTTTAGCAGTTTTGTAAGACTCAAATTCTCCAATTAGATCGTCGTGCATGTAATAGAACATAATATAGCGTGCCTTACGATCCCCTTTGAACCATTCCTTATATGTGGTTAGTTTTTTTTGATATTGATCATTATCAGTATCTTTAGTCTTTTTAGGCTCAGTCATGTCATTGGTCAAGGTTTCCAAAACCTTGCACTCATTAAGAAAATACTAAATCTTCCTATGCTAGATGTCATAATTAGTGCCATTCAGCTTCTCGGTGGTGGAAAAGTCACCAACCATACTTTTCGTTGCCATATCTTAAAGTATATATATATAAAAGAACATTAAGCATATATTCAAATAATTAAATTATTTAAAAAATATCATCATCCATATCATAAGATCAAAAATTTCACTAAGCTCATAATCATCACTTATGACATAAATTAGAAATTTTTACAATTTAATTATCATACACATGAAACATATTCTATAAAAAATCATATGTCAAATAAATTAACATAACAGATTCTTGTTAAAAAAATCTTAACATGATATTTATTTTACATAAAACAAATTTACATAATTCATAATAATTCATTCTATGTAAAGCACATTCACATATCATTAATGAATTAAATAAATGTCAAACTAATTTACAAAAAAAATAAATGGACATACCATTTAAAAATATTTCACATCAAATTGATTTAGCAAAAACAAATTTACTAAACTCATCGTAATTCATTTTTCTGTAAAACCCATTCACATAACATTAATGAATTTGAAACAAAGACCCATTTGATGAATAAGATACTTGATGTACGTGGTAAATCAAATTGTTTTCTATTTCCAAGAGAAAGCAGAAGAGAGACTATTGATCAGCAGAAGATTTTGTTCAATTAATGAAGAGATAGAGCAGCGGACATTTAAGAACCATTGGAGGGCGCAACTTTAGCCAAAAAAACAAATTTACTAAACTAAAAAATTAACATTTTATACGCACCGTCATAACCTATCTGCGCCGCCGCTTGGCATCAAAGATGAAGATGGGCCGACGCCTAACCACCATCCTTGACGCCAAAAGCCATGACACCACACAGGAGTCGTCACAAGCCTTCCCATTTCACACCGTCATTATATAAGGTGGCCTGTGACTCACACGCGCAGCTGTTATTGGCTGTTTCTATGGTGATTTCTACAGCATCGTGTAGATCAACCAAAGAGATGACTGACAGTGCCCTCCATGCGGCCAACGCTTCTCACAATCGGTGGAGATGTGCTTCTGATGGGTATATAAATTTATTTTTTTTAGATTGAGGTAGGATTGAATAGATCTAGGTTTAGGTGGTTGGGTTCAAGCACTTAGTCACACAAAGTGAGCTTGAATAACATATGAACCATGTAATCAAAAAATTAATCATATATTGAATGTAATTAATCAGACTGCATAAACTAATCATGCAATTATATCAGAAACCAATCATGTGGTTTTTATAATCTAAACATTTAGCACGTTTGTATTTAAAAAAATAGATCACATGCTTAATAACAAACTGATTGTTAATCTAAAACAAGGCAGAAGCTAAACGACTCTGATACCATTGTAGGTTTAAATCTGGATAGACCACTAACTTTGGTACGGAAAATTTCTGCCTACGTAATTTCCAGTCAGTTACGAACACAATCTCTAAACTCGATGGATACTAGAGTTAAAGTAAAAATCACACCTCAAATCTCGATCACTCCGATGGTCAATATGTGAGAACTGGTATATAGAGATTTTTAGGGTTTTTTCTGTATTTGAAAGCATGAACACTTTGCAGTCCATTTAATCCATTTAAATAGGATTTTTACTTGTAGTTCTTTTCTTAACTACTACCCTAAAAATAAGGGATTATCTTGGTACTTAGTTATCTACTTCTCAATTGGTTTCTGTGGCCATTCAAATACAACATCGATAACAGTAAGATTCAACAAACGCTTCCATAAAAACATGTGCTATTACTTGCATATGATATGAAGCTAAATTGCAAGTGCAATATCGTTTCAACTCCTGCATTATGGGAAAAATCTGCTCCTTGGAGAAAAATTTCAACGTTGGCCTAAGGAGGTGATATAATCTTCCTCTTCATTCCTTCTCACTACCCATTCGTCTCCAATAGAAAAAATGAAGTTATTTTACATACTTATAAACGGAGTGTGGTGGCCTCGTATTGGGATTTGTTTGTAGTTAATAGTATCAAGTATGCAATATGTTTAGAGAGATGATTTCGTTTGGTGGTAGACCAGAAAGATTTGGTCTTGTGTGATTGAATAAATGCATGAAATGATTCAAGTAATCTGTCAACATTTTGAGATAATATAAGTCCCGGCAGTGAATAGTAGGCATGACAATCCCGGCTCGGCCAACCTATTTTTAGCCCAGATTGGGCTGGTTATGGGTGAGTCATGGTCCGTCTGGGCTGGATTTTTTCCAAAATGACGTCATTTTGAATTTTTTTACTTTAAAAAATTAATAGGCGGGCAGACTCTACTTGGCCCAGCCCGGGTGACATGCCTAGTGGATAGAGGTTGCATGTACAAATTTTACTTCTCGATAATTATCCAAGTCTCGACGATGTTGTTGCTTGGTGGTGGTTATCTCCCATTTTTCTTGCATATTTGATGCTCTGCTCTGGAAAAGAAGACAAAGAAGAAAAAAGTGTGAGGTAGGATCTTTTGCTGTGAAGTTGACGATGGAGTGTTGTTGGTTCGATTGGGGTTAGATGCTTGTGAAATACTAAGAACGATGTAGACAAACATAATCAACTAACAAAATTACATGCTCAGTTTATAGTTGCAGATATGATAAGGCAAGAGGTATATATGGACATTTGATAAGTCAGTTACGTGAGAAGGTACTGAGTCATGTTATGCAAAATTAAGTTTTTTTCATTGATTGTATCACATACATACTTTTGACAGAAAAAGGCAGGTTGTTGTGACTACACAAAAGTAAATTAGCTTCAGTTTTACACTAACCGAGCTTTGATTTAGGTGAAGTAGGAGAAAAACCAGAGCAGATGCGAAAGAGATGTGAGGGGGAGAAAAACCAAAGCAAATGCAAATTAATTCAGTTTTACACTAACACAGCTTTAATTTAGCTTCAGATCACATATATTATATGGAAGCAATGCGTTTTTTACCTTCAAAGTATACACATAATTCGATAGAAATTAAAGGACATAATAAAACTATAAGTACATCAGCTAAGTATCGAGTTAGTCCACACAAAGGTTTTCAAAGGTGAAAACAGAGGAGAAGGATGGATAGGATAGTGAATGAAAAGAAGAGGATTCACTCATAGACTCAGTCCAACCAAGAAAATGAGCTTCAACTTGAAGATAACTCTTTAGCCTCAAAGTTTCTTTACCATTATACGTCTTCTCTACCTCTGATTCTGCTAGTAGACCCTATTACAATTTTGTTGGTTTTCTTTTCTTTGGCTTCTAACAAATTAATGAGGAGATTGTGCTAATAATAAGGTGCTTGGCTAGTGTTCAAACCCCTGTAACTTACATTTATTAAACAATGATGATGGTCTGATAATGAACATCAATGATAAACAATGATATTAAAGTGCAGGCCAAACGCAACACTTTAATAAACAATGATGGTCTGATGTTGCATGCGTAAATAAAAAGTGCAAAAGCCATAAAACATAAGGAACAAAGCTAAAACTTCAAGAACATGTGGATGACATATGCATTATTAATTGACTCAGTCAACAGAAATTATTCTCAACTCTTATAAATGGGACAAGTCCGAAGCAACACACACAACACAATACAATTTACAAGTCCACAAAAAGTTTACATTCTGTGTTTCAAGCGAGAAAAAAACTTGAGGGTGCTAGAGTACATACTGAGGGTACTAGAGAGTTTGAAAAACTCTTGTAGGTGTTAGTGTACACCTAATCTCTTGTATTTCTTCTTCCTTGATACTAGTAAAAATCGGTGTGTGAGTTTCGATCCTTGAACGTAGATAGCTGTGTGCTATCGAACCAAGTAAGATTTGGTCTCTTTAATTTTCTGCATTTACATTCCTGCAACAACATCAACAGTCTTAATCAGTCTTTGTGATAAAAGACAGCAGTAAAACAAAGTCAATTATTATTGTTATTATTATTATTATTATTATTATTA